>DWQX01000877.1:0-34535 GCA_018245475.1 Pharmacophagus antenor
ATATATATATATACATACATATATATTATAAGTAGTAACTACAGTAGGTGCTCAAAGAGATAGGTAATATTTTTTAAAAGCCTCTTAATTTTTTTTTAGTGACTGTGCCCTTCTTTCTGTGTTATTTAGGTTAATTTTCCTATTTTAACCTAACATTGCATATTTTTGTTTTCGTTTTACTTATTTTATGGTAGAGAAACCTAATTTTTCTTTATTATCCAATAATATGTATTAAGTGTAAAATATTATTCTTATTTTGTTATAAATCTGATCAAAATGTTCAGTAAAGAAAATGGCTATGCAGGTTTCATATTAAAGTAAAAAAAAAATCGACCTCGTATTATTGTACCTCATTAAATTATGTATGTACGTATATGTTAATTGTAATTATAGAATAGGAAACAATGGAACAAGCGGGTCACTAGATCAAGAGAAATGTTGCGTTCAGTTAACGCGGGTGTATTATGGACACAATGGTTACATTAATATTCATGGCAGGGGGCCGCCGCAACGATTAAAGGGCTGCGCGGTGTTCGGGACACGTGTCGTTGGCACTGCGAGAACCGCGGGCGGCGGTCCTTTCATGTGGGCCGAAGTCGGGCTCCGACGTATTGCTTCATACCTAACGAACGACCAATCAACCATCGGAACTCACATGTGATGAAAACAATGAGAAACCTCGATTATATTATCATCGGAATTTCTAATTAAATTCAAAAAGGAAGTGTTTCTAGTTAAAATATTTGCCTGCTCGAATTCAATTTCGTACGTATGATATATTACTACGACTTGAAGTGTTTCAATTAACTAAGATTTAAAATTAACAGTTTCACATGTTTTGAGAAAAGTGATCTAATAAATAAAAACCAATTACATTTGCAACATTGTACTTGTAATTGAAAAGTACGCCGTTGGTTTCTTTTTGTATAAAGAAAAACATCGTGTTTAATAATATATGCAGTAAATAATATAGTAAACATTGATAGTTATATGCGATTATCTAGTATAAGAACGCAGACGTATCGGAAGTATAGATGTACCGAGTGATTGGTATATACCTATTCATATAAAGCTTGTACTTAGTAAATTGAGAGTTTAATCACTGGAGATGTGTTGAAAACAAAAACACTACATGTCAGCAAAATTTTCATTTACTTACAATGTAATTTAATTTTAAACAGTTAATTGCACTCATTGTAAATGTGGCAATATCTTCCAGTCAACAACATATTACACAGATTTTTTTTGTCCTTGAGGCATTTAGTTATGAAAAAAATTGGCAAAAGTTGAAATTGGAGTAATAAAATAAGAAATAAAACAAAATTTATTTGAATTATTCAGTGTTACACAAACCTACATTTATCATTGCTTGTAAAAACGTTTGCTAGACGCTTTCAAACTCAGAGGAGCAAAAACGTTAGCCTGTGTATAGCACTTTAGGGAGTTTCTCAAATACACAGATGCTAGCGGACCAAATTCATGTTTTTGTACTACTTGATTGCACATAACTTAACTATTATAGAACAATCGTCGAAGATTCTATTATGGAACAGATCTATAAAGTCGAAAATGGCGTAGACATAAGCCATTTAAGATTTCTATGTTTATAATTGTTTTATAAATATTAATAAACGCAACAGTTAGATCGTAAATATTGACATATGCTGATATTATTTCACGGAGCAATTTTTTAACATGCTTTTTCTAATAGCTCGCGGACACCGGTTCTGCGTGCCCTGAGTTACATTAAGCCGTGAGAGTCAATTTAGATTCACGGCGCATATCATCATCTGAATACATACCCTTTGATTTAACTTGCAATCAGATGGCGGTGAACTTCTATACTGTTGAAGCAATTAAAGTTTCCTTATTATCCGCATATTCAAACCTTGTTCAAATACGCGAATACATTCAAATATGTGTCTCGTACGTACACCGCTCTAAACTTGTAAATGTTTACACACCAAATAGTATCAATAAGCTAATGAATTAAGATAAGTTGTTAGTAAATTATTCGTGTATTGTGTTGTACTTGTAGGTGATTATAGAATATTAAAAGATGTTACAATACTTACAGATGGTCCTGCCTTTTGAAAGCCTTTGCGCATGTGATGCACACGTACTTCCGCTCATCGCTGTGCGTCAGCTTGTGTTTAGCTAGAGCCGATGCGTTGCCGAAGATTTTGTTGCACACCTGATGAAAGAACAATAATAATAAGCTGAGTAAAGTATATAATACTAGCCGTCTCCCTCCCGTTTCTTAGGGTGTAGAATTTTTTTATTACCTTAAGGTAAGATTAATTCTCCTAAGAAATGCGGATAAATATTCGAGTCCATTGATTTAGAGAATAAAAAGTTTTATTGAAATTTGAACCCACTCCTTACGTCAGACAGTGAATCTGTCAGGACTTTCTATGTTATATGTACAGATAAGAGGAGTCTTCAAAGTTGGCATAACGTAAATGACACGCCTGATGTTGCTATCTCTTGAACTTTACAGACTATTTACGCACGCGTAAACCGCATGCTCAGTTTTCACTAAGGTAGTAGCGATATATTATTAAAATAACACTGTAACAATTAAAACTATTTGTTTGGAATTACAAGGTATTTTTAAAAACTCGCCACCATAACCCAGAAGACAAAACCGCCACAAACCCAAAGGAGAACGTTAATGAGAGTTTATGGCATGAAGCTACTATTGTAGTTTAAAATAAATAATATTTTTCGGTTAACATATTGAAAACAATCGATAACGTTACCAGGTCACTCAGACGAGTATTGCGAGAATTTTTTTTATGTATATAAGACTGGCCAGTTATAATTTATTTAAAAATATAATTATTTATAAGTGAAAACGTACCTAACATTCCAAATTTAAAACTTTCCTCCAAATTTATTACGAGTTAATTAAAATTGTCGTGTTTCATTGAAAAATGGATTTACGTCGAGAACATTTTCGCGCTATGATTTTTTACGATTTTAAGTGGTGCCTGAAACCGAACGAATCGTACGATAGACTTTAAGTGGCAACCATGGATGAAGGCTCTTTTATGGCAACCGTATATCATTGGTGTAATGAATTTCAGCGCGGTCGACTAACTTTGGGGGATGAAGAAAGAAGTGGTCGTCCTTTGACGGCTGTTACAGAAGAAAACGTGCTAGTAGTGAAAAATTTGGTCCAAGACAATAGACGAGTTACATACCAAGAGATTCAACATATACTGCAGATTAGATCAAGAAGCCTTCGCGAGATTCTACTTGTGCAACTTCGGGTGCGGAGGATAGTTTCACGCTGGGTGCCGCACAACCTGGGTGGAATGATGCCATAATATGTTAGACAAATTTGATGCAGACTGGTCTCGGCGTGTTTACGACATCGTTACAGGTGATGAATCCTGGATTTATCAATACGATCAAGAAACGAAGCGCCAGTCGACGGTTTGGGTGTTTGAAAACGAATAAATGCCTACCAAAGTAAAGCGACCTTAAGGTCGCTTTACTTCGCTTCTAAGCGGGGGGAAGAGATTTTGATCGTGAGCTTTTTCAATTTGACTGGCTACTTGGTGTCAACTCATTTACGAAATCGAAGAAGCATTAACATCGAATGGTATACTACCAATTGCTTGGCAGAAGTTATCTCTGTTGTAAGCAACAAGCGAACAAACACAGGGCTCCGCTGACTACTGCTTCACGACTACAATGCGCCCATCCACACCGCAATCAAAACGAGGGACTTCCTAGATAGTACACCGGCCGAACTCCTGGGTCACCCTCATTATAGCCCTGACCTACCACCGTATGACTTTTTATTGCCAAAAATAAAAAATCAGCTCAAAGGGATACAGTTTTTGTCGCCAGATGATGCGCTCTCAGCGTTCGAGCAAGTTGTAAACGAGGTGTCTGCGGCGGACTGGAAAAAGTGTTTCGAAAACTGATTCAGACTAATGAAACTTTGTATAGAGGCCGGTTGAGAGTACTTAGAAAAGATGTAATAAAAATATTTTACCTATAGAACATTTTTATTTAACGTAGCAAAACTTTTTGAGTGTCCCATGTATAATGATATCAAAATAAGGTAAGCAAATAGAAGTAATCATGAAAATGAGACAAAAACTCACTTTCTTATCTCACTCATCAAGGAAAATGTTTCAGGTGTAAATTTTTGTTTTTCCGTAGCATGGACATTTTTCTATTACGTGGCAGAATTCTCATTAGCGCCACATACTCGCTCGTATTCATTATTTAGTGTTGCAGCGCACAAAGAAGCCTAAATGGCACCCGAGCGGTGTGTAGCACCGCCGTTAAAATGGAAATACCGTTATATTAAGTTGCGAGATGTAATAAAGGAGAAACGGGTCGGAACAAGTCCCCGGGCTGACGCTGACCCTAATGCCGTGTTTGTTTCTCATCTAATTAAGGAGGTCTTTCGTTTTCTTACACTATTTACATTCGGAATGACCGCGGGCCGAAAGTTATTCCGTGTTTAAGATTACAAGATCATCATTATTCCGTTTTTGTTTAATTATTATTGTTACTTTTTCCTTATAATATTATCTTTGTTTTCGAGCTTTAAATAATGTAGAAACTGAAAAATGAAATAATTAGAGAAACGTGTTAGAAGTAAGACATATTTTTGTCTATTATAATAATAATTAATGAACTATAAATAATTGTATCATTTTTAAATACTTTTTCGATAGTAAACTAATAGATAACATTATGCTGCGTGGACAGAATACATTAGCATCGCTATCATGAGCCTATATCAACATCATTGGTATAAGACTGAATTCACTCCTAGAAGACGATTAATGTAAAATTTATGAATTTCCATTTCCGATGCAAACAGGATATTACAAATCTATAAGACCAGACCAGTAAGCATGAGCAATAAGGTGGCAAAATATTTACCTCAGATATTCAAGTCGAACAAAAATATGTTGACCACAAGCATGTGAGCCAGACTCCGGATCTCCCCCAACCGTAAGGCATTGTTTGCGCGACGGTATTATAGCCGACATCTGAATACTTTACGACGGCCCTACAAGTTCTGGCGTCGAAGTTTTCATGTCCATAACAATAAAAAGTCGAACGCGGGGAAAACAAGAAATTGGGTCAACGACTTATCGACATATTGCTCACATGAAATCGCATTATGTAAAACGGAGTTAAACGTATCCAAACGCACATCAAGAAAAGATAAATTTATTAAATTAATATGGCGACTATTTTTGTGCACTACTGAAGTGGGAGATTGTTAAAATAATATTGTTAATAACGCATATGTACTCGTAGATAACATTATAAAGTGTCGAAATGTTTATCATTAAATATATCGAAATATTACTTCAAAGCAATTGATAAGAAATTATAAAAACATAAAAAATACACATATTTCATACTTTGAAAATTGACTATGCTGTCACGTATTTGTCTTTATAAATAAATAAAAATATAAATATTTTCACCTGTGATTATGGATTAAAAAAGGAATTATATAACACTTTTTGTATTAAACAAATCGTATAAAATAAAAAACAAATAACATGAAATAGCGTCTTAATCATTTTATTATTTTTTATTTTATATTAGTTGCGCAACTATTTCTTATCGCACCCAAAGATATAACATCCATATACATAAAGATCCACATATCATAAAGATTTTGCTGTTATAACTAAAATTCACTAAATGTTGTCCCTTACAATATGGCTTAAAATAATTTTCATTACAACAAACCTGACAAATGTTTAATGTAAAGTTATAAACTATTGTTCACTAGTTTGATAGCAATGTTCAATATTGACTCTTCGCCATTTTACTGGCCCACACATTCCCATATTTATATTGGGTCCTACTTAATTGGATAGCGTACGATCTCGTTCCATTGAGTCCGAATATCTAAGAATTAATAAGGTTAATACAATTTGTGTCCTGATATGAATATTAGTTACTCCGCAATCAATTGCGTATTATTTCCTTATAAGAAAATAAGAGCGCTGATTATTACTGGTGAACGTAGGTGAGTTTTGTTCTTTAAATATGTTAGTACCAATTTTTTTTCTAGGGCAATATGATAACTAAACAGGATTCAAATTGTAAAATAATACTCTCTGTTTTTTGATTACATTTACTTCGCATTCGAATTAAAAAAAAAAACGGGAAGGGATAAAAACTTAAAATTTGATAACAGTATAATCGTAACGAATTTGTCGTTACGATTATACTGTTACATGAGTTGAATTGAACATACATTTGTGCAATTTTTTTTATAAATAAATTATCTTAAATGATTTTGATATAGTATTAAATCATGGTTATAACACAAATATAACCGTAAAACAACGTAAACGTTTTTAATACAATTTATAAATCTGTTTTCTTGATTGTTATGGTCGTTGTCGATGAGAAATGTACCTAATATATTTCGAAGGGAAAGCGTGATAAGGCAAAAATTATGTAAATTGAATTCACACAATTACCATGGAAATTGAAATAAATTCAATGTAAACAATTGTAAGAGTAAAATGTAAAAGTAACAAATACTTTTCTCCATTTAAATAAAATACAATATGTTTTACTACAAGTTGGATTACTTCTATTAATGTTTACATTAAGAACTCGATTTCTTGATACGTATACATCAATATTGTCGAATTACATTTGTCTTTGACTGAAAACTAGACTTTATATAAAAATAATATAGAATTATTTTGTATTACCTAAATCAAGCAATGTGTAAAATCTACGTATTTTAAAATAAAAACTAACGTTTATCAATAACTAAAGTTTAAGTCAGAACTACACCTACGTAAAATTGGAATTTATATCTTTTAATATTTTTTGTGATGAAGATTAAGAGGACCGCACTACATTTTGTTAACTTTTTAAATTACTACGATATAGCGTTAAATTTTATTTTAATTTGTCCATGTATACAATTTCGGACAAGTTCAGATTAGGTAACTAATAATATTATACAATCTTCTCGAAAACTCCATTTTTAACAGGCTTTTTGTATTGTTTTTGACTTTATTTGGGTTAGATATACGGCTCAAGTCAGATACGTTACATTTATTGAAGACATTGAAAACAATATCGATTTTCTATTGCTTTTGTTTAATTGTTACTCTTCATTCCCCTTTTGTAAAGATCCAATTTGAAAATTGACGCCCTACAATCTGTCAGCTCTACCGCCGCAGCTTTTGTTTCCTAATTTCTAAGAAAATTGTGTTTACTTAGACGACGTTTTTCATGCTTTTATTCAATTGCAATTAATTAATCAAATTAATTAATAGGTAGATTCTTGATCAATTTTTATTTCTTTTGTTTCTAGATTTAAAACAATATAAATAGAAATGTAATGGAAACAATGATTAATATGGGATAGATTTGAATAAAGGATATATCGATAAGAAAAAAAAAACAATTTTTAACTTTAAATTAACGAAAATAATTATGAATTAAAATTAAAAAAAAAATCTTGCATGAATGCAGAAAAATGCAGAATGCATAAACGTTAATATTTTTTTTATTTGTTGGAATTATTCGGGCGATAAGAGTCTTGTGAGCTTTTCTATTTTTATATTTTATGAATAACAATGAAGTCCACGTGAGTGTTAAAAATAATTTCGTTAGAGTCAAACTATTTTATGTGAGAGCTAGAAGTATTCTGGGCGAACAGGCTTCAACATCTACGGCCCCATTGTCACTTAACATCAAGTGAAATAGAGGACAAATATTAGCTCATAACCGATAAAAAAATTAACAAACTTTAAACTTCCGCGATCTTTGTACATTATAACATTTAAATTTTGTGATTGCAACGAAGACCCGAAAAAAATTAAACTGTTTCTGGTCTACATTGTAGTCACACTTAGACAGGTTAACAAGTTAGCTGTTGCAGAACACTTGCTGGGGTCAGCTTCCGCCCATTGGATAGATCTGGATAAACCCCGCGTCCTCTTCATCGACCAACACTTGTTAACAAGAACAGTTAGAGAAGCGGTTGAGATTAGAAAACATCCTAATTTCAACCGGCAGTATAGCTATTGCTTGTCATCATCATGGACAATATTTCATGTTATGATGTCCACTGCAGAAATAAGCATCCGCAAACGAATGCGGACCATTTGGTGTAGCCGCTTTTCTGTAATCCTCATTCGATTGTTGTTCCGTTTAATAGATTGTCGAAACTCGCTGCGCTTGGCGATACGCGGTTTTCATTGAAGGATTTTCCAGGCGTATCCACCATCCCATCTATTCACATTGTTAGCGACCTTTGTTATTTTATTAATCTCCTCACTTCTAATTACATCACGTAGAGAAACAAAGAACACATCCCTTTGGTCGAGTGAATATGGAAAAGGTAAAAGGTTTGTCTATATATATATATACACAGTAAAACTAGCTTGGACGGAATATTAGCATGTCAAGCGATAATATGGTTGAATATGGTAAAACCAGTCCGCCCACAATACTCTCTTGTTTAATACTCACATGTATGAATACCGGAACACAGCAATGCTGTTATGGTGAAAGATTGACATCGAGGGTGGTGCTAGCCCGGCGAGTTCGAAAAAGTTTCTACCACTATCCAATTTCCACTAATCTCATAGACCGGGACCTCCGTGTTATAATTGAAGCGGTAAACCACTGCGCAACGAAGGGAATTAAAGTTGTTTCGTACTACTGACGTCAATGCATGTACATATATAAAAACTCTATGGAATTTAATGGACGCCTTAAAATAAGTAATGTCTTCCTTGTTGCGAGACCGCCAACTTATCTCATGGGCGGGACGACGTATACGGGATGGGATATGGTTTTATTGGTCATAAAGTTGAAAAGACGGGACGTATAAATGTTAGGCCTAATCTGAAACGGTTTTCAAAGTCGATCGACAGGAAGTTAAATTTATAAGCTATCAAAAGTTTCAATGCTCGTCATTAGTTACGGATTTATTGGATCTAGTTCACTTTGCGAACCAGAGTTGTTATTTTGTACATACATAATATAATAAGTTTGTCTAAATTAAGTTTGGTAAGTATTGAAACTATTATACAAATGCGTTAAAGAATCCTAATATTTACTTTCCGAAAACGATTGCGAAACAAATTGCCATATATGTTATAAAAAGAAATTAAAAAATTCGGACGCATAAGTAAACAAACATTTCATAGAACGTTGTTGCGTCAAAATGACATGTCTTTTAAACTTAGTGCTAATTACATGTGTTATAATCTTCGTAGACCTAATTTTGTTGATCGCAAACTTAACCATTACATGATAAGAATTATTTTCATACATATTAATGGAACTTATTATAAAAAGAAATTTAAACTTCAATTAAAAGTAAACCACGAGGAAAAACCGTACAGATAATCGGATTATTATTTTCATTGTTTTTACTTTTAAATTGGTTTCAATGAAATAATTGTGATAAATTTTATATTTCATTAAATATTCCCAAAATCAATTTTACATTTTTTCTTTCCAATGCAAGTCATGTATACAACCAGTTTGTAATACTAATAAACGTTTTTCATCGTCCTTTTTAATGGAATTTATTTCGAAGAAGCATATTTGAAATTAGAAAATTGTTAAAAAGAATTATGAAATGAGTGATTTTCTTTTAAATTCTGGTATTTTTAATTCATAGTCGCTCTATTATGCTCAAGGGTGGCGGCCTAATTACAGAGTCGTAACCTAAATTGTCAAATATACGCACAAAATCGAGGTCAGTTCTGCTTCAAGATGGACACCGCTTTCATTTTGATATTTGACCTGTTGACTTAGTAATAATAAGATGCGAAATTTTGATTGTAATTGAAATTTGGATTGGACGCAAGTTGAGTGAAATAGAATTTTCATAACTTTTTCTTAAATCAATCTCAAATAACGATATTTTTGAATTTATTGTTCTTTGTTCGATTTTAAACAACGCTTACCTACTTTGCCGGTAAGCATCGTTTGTAATATTTTGACAATGATTTGTTTTATATAGTTTTATATAGTTTTAAACTTAATGTACATTCGTTGTTTACAGTATTTATTTAAGAACGATCTAACTTGAAATTAAATACCGTGCTCGTAATTAGTGTTCATGAAAAATCCATTTTAAGTATAAATAATTCAAATCCATTTAAAGTATAAATAATTAACAATTGTATAACACTGCGTTGTATGCTGCAAAACGAAAAAAAAACAAAACCTCTTCATAATAAAAATTTACAAAAAATTCACTTTTATTTTACGCAAGGAACATAACCAAATACTCAATAAACCGTACGTTGTTATTTCCGATCGATTTAGTTGAGATAAAACAAATGTTCGACGCAGGTGGGATTAGGTCCGCTTCAGGTAAAGTTTTGTTTCGGCCGAATATTTCATCTCTAAGCCGAACAGGGCCACGTTGATCCCAGAGCGAAGGCAGGCCGCACGCACGAACGTCGAAACAGACCTTGTTAGTCAGTAATATTATATTATTAAAACGTAATGTAACCTTCATATTGATATACGAAGGTTCACGTCGATGTATTTGTTTGATTCTTATATGGAATGATCAAAAGGTTCATATATGTTCATTTTTCTTGTGGTTTAAAGCTTTCTTGAAAAGTCAGTGCTTTTAAATTTGGAGCAAATGTATTGTAAAAATTATCCATTGTGTCGGCATGTATATGTAAAAGGAAAATGGCTAATTTTTTTGGAGTATGTTATTTATAAAAATATAAAATGTTTGGAATATTTTTTCTAATTTACAATCATTTTGTTTCACTGTCTGGCACTGTTCGTTTGTGTTTGCACATTATATTGATAAGTTCGGAAAAGCGCGAGAAACTGGCTGGATGTCTGTTTTTTTCTACAAATGGGTAGTCTAAATAGTTTTTACTGCTGGCTTTCCTAAAAAAGAATTACTACTCAATTTATTTTTGTATAGCACATAACAAATTTTTGTGCGTTATTAAACCTCGCATAATGAATAGAATTTTTTATTATAAAACAATATATTGATAGTAGTTTAGTCGTAATATTTAAAAATAAAAAAGCGGAAATTGATTCTTTTTTTTCGAGTTATGAAATTCTGAAAGTAATGGTTTGTATAACAAATTATATCATTACAATTTTTATTACCTTCGAGCAAACTATTTAAACGTTTCGTTAGCAACAAGTTAAAAAGATCCTTGTTTACACATTTTGTTATTTATTGAAGTACCTGTACAGTACCTGACGTTCTTGGTAAATGAAATGATTTCAGAAAGAACATCCTTATGAATATAAATTCATTTAGCCGTCGGCAAGACATAGCTGATGCTAGGCAACTATTGAAAGCAATTCATCGCTTGTGAACTGTGAGTAGTTTTCGGCTGTGTCTAGTGGAACAATCTCCTAAGGCTCAAAGTGTAGACTTATATATTTGTTTGTCGCACCAAATCATCGGAATGGCTGGACAGATATTGTTTTAAGTTTGATTTGATCTAGTAGTGTGTTTAACTGTCTTCCCGGCTTAGTGACAATGGCGATACTCCCATACAGTTCATACAAGGGTGGAATTTGGATCGCTTTGAGTTTTCATTTCATTCTGCCGCCATAACAACATAGCTATTTTCCGGCAGTCATGCATGTTAGAGCCAGAGTATTTCGAGGGAGCACGCTTTACCATGTACGACCTCTTTGGCAACTAACATCAAGTGAAATTGAGATCAGATGTTAGGTTATTGCCGATAAAAAAGTTATCATATCATGTAAATTAGAGCGTTTAATATTATCAGCTATTATTAACTTCTAGTATCTAGATATTTTATTTATTTAGTTTTATATTATCTATTTATATTTTTTATATATTGCAAACGATGAAAGCATGAGAAATGTTTTTTCAGAATTGCGCGTTGAGCCATTTGCTTGGTGGCTGGGAGTGTTGTATGTACCTCATTCCATTCATTGTTTATGTCCCCGTGTATATAGAGGCCCTGCTATTTGTCTCCCGCATCTCAGTTTTTGCTCTTTCATTTCATAGATATTAATCATTCTCTTTAGAGAAATCGGTCCATTATAACGCCACTCGTATAAATTGTGCAATCAGAATATTGTTGGTGACGTATACAAATGTAATCGGAGATTTCGAAAAAGGTTTCCGACTAATATTGTTAATTGGTTTGATTGTTAATAGGTTTACTTTAAGATGGTTGCTAAAGAGACATTTAAATAGCTATGAAGTGTTCATTTACCATGCAATGAATTCATCCTACTATTCCAATATACCACTATACCAGTAATTTTACTACGCATAGCTTACACCGTTATTATCCCAAAATATAGTTTAAATACTACTGCTTTATCTACCTAGATGGTCTATTTCGAGGAAGTCTATTATCTATATTCTTTTTTATCCCTTGATCTCTATTTCACCTTATTGTATGTGACAATGAGGCCGTAGGTTGATGAAGCGTGTTCACTCTGAATATTTCTGGCTCTTACATGTATTAGTGCTGGATAAAAGCTACGCTGTTATAGCAGCAGATACCATTGAGGGTGGTAGCTAGACAAGCGGGTTCGAAAGATTCTACGACCATTTCGACCTACCCCTGTAGCCTGGGAATCTTTCCCGGGACCTCCGCGTTACAAGGCAAGCGGTAAACTTCTGCGCCACGGAGGCAGTCAAACTGTAAATTATTTTAATGATAAGGAAAAACACTCTGTTTGTTGTTATTTCAGGTTTTTGTTGTAATTTACTCTATTTGATGTTATTTCAGGGAATACTAAAGATGATATTTACTGTAAAAATTATTTCTTATCCGATAAAATCAGTCTCAACTCGGGCAAATCTTTGTTGTTCGGCTTTGAGTGGGCGATCGAGGCGTCAGCACTGCGTACGTGCGTTCGACTCCCGGGCTGGGATCAGCGCGCCGCGGGGGCTTAACGATAAAACGCCTCCCCGAATAAAAGTTTGCCAAAAGCATCGTCTCTTATCCCCTACGTGCCGTGGATTTATTTTATCTCACCTTCATCAATCGAACAGGTACAAAACGCGAAAAAACAATCTCTCTATTTGTCTCCTTAGATTGTACGCAACTCAATTTTCGCACTATTTTTTTTATTAAACAACAATGCGACTAAACAAGACCTCCGTTATGTTTTATATTGATGAAGTCATATGTAAAGTACTAGTTAGTATTTTTAAACAGCACCACATATTGCTTATCAATTGAGCTGGTAAGTCAATCTTAATAATTCCACTAGATAGTGTATTTTTACTATCGAAATTAAGTAATATTGGTGAACACTTGGCGTCGAAACATTTCTTACAGTGCTACGTATTTAGATAGTGTCGATTCTATCATTAACATATCCCTTATCTTTAATTTATTGGCATTTACGTAGAAGTATTGTGTGTAATACTCGTATTATGTTAGAATCAGGGGTGTGTATGCATGTAAGGCACAACCGAGCAATAAAATATAAATATAGATAAAAAAATATTAATACGTGACTTGATTCTCCTTTTCTTTCTTTATGGTCGTGTTTAGACTGTACCAATAATTATAAATTAATTTTAGTGTACTGTATTGAATAAAAGGGTTACGTCGGGCGTTTGGGCTTGTATGCTAGTACCGCGAGTAGTTAAAACGTCATAATCGTTTAATAAAATTCAAAATGAAAACATTCCACGATTTAATATACGGTCGAAATTGCGAGTACGCGAAGCCGGTAATGTACCAGCGCGTTTTAGGTTACACCGTTTATTGCCGGTGTATGTGTGGGCATCCGCGTCGGATTACCTGGCGAGGTTTGGCCGCCTGCCCGCGGCTACGTTCGGTACACCCCTTAATTCGTGCCCATGGTATCGGCATACAAATTAGTTCGCTTACTTTTACATATAACGGCGTACTGCCTGTTAGGTACAAAGTGGTATAAATAATGAATACATTTTATTATGATAAATTAATTAAGCTCGTCGCTTAAGGCTAAAGTCATGATTTATGAAATAAAATAAGAGGTACAAATTACAATTTTATTACTACTTGAAACAATTATCAATGGTTTTTAGTAAAACAATATCAAACAAAAATTTATTTTAACAAAATTATTTATTTTATTTAATGTATGATATTTTTTACATTGACATACTTAATGACAAATAGCATTTTCTGTCAGTGTATCTAAGGGTTGAGCAAAAAAATAATAATTAAAGGGATAAATATACTAACTATGTACATAGAACTATATGATACATAAAGATACTTGATAGATAGATCCTAATATAAATAAAGAGCAGGAAATTTTGACTAATAAGAAAATTCTAGTAACATAAGTAGGAAAATGTTAACATAAATAAAAAAAAACCTACAGACAAAAGTATGTTCGTGTGAAAAGAAAACTATTTTTTTTTAAAAAATAGACATTACAAAAGCATTTTTATCTAGTGGCAAGTGATTGGCCTAACTATAACAATACGTTTCCATGTTAATACATGAATGCATTCATTGCTTTCAGTCATTGTTTAGTGATAGTTACTTATAAAAAATAATTCGACCTACTTTCTTTAATAATTCCAAAGTTCCAGCCATGATTAAAAAGAATGAAACTTGAACTGGCACGAAGTATGTAAATTCGATTTTCAAACTTTAAAAAGTATTCGAAAGGAAAACTATTAAAAGTTTGAATTACTTTTACAAATTTCAGCTGTTAAATGGAATTATGTGACGTGGCGTTATAGTGAAAAGTTTCTTAAAACAATATATATGTAGGGCTTGTCGTGTGTTGGAAGAAGGGGCTTATCGCTGGCTGGCAGGCGCCCAAGAGCCGCAGCGGCTCAGTTCTGGCTTTGCAACGGACCGCGGCTCAACTGTGTTTAACTTGAAACCTCGTTCATATACATTTATGCAGGTATATATATATACATATATGTATATTTTTTTATATCACAAACTGGCAATCAACGCCTTTCTGATGGTAAGTGGTTACCGTAACCTAGGGACGCTCGTAATACCTGGGGTATCACTGGAATTAAAAATTAAAATTGTAAAAAAATTCCAACATATACATATCGGAAAAGTTTTCCGTCATAACAGTATTGCTGTGTTCCAACAGCCATGCATTTGAGAGCCACATGTGTATATCGAACTAGCTTTATCAAATTTAGCCTCAGTGTAATTTAATATTAGATGAAATCGAGGTCAAGTGTGAGCTCATAACTGAAAAATAAAAAGAAACTAAATACGCATCGATAATGGTCAAACCAATTAAAGGCAAGGCAGCTGGCAGCAACTGGATGCGTATAGCTTAAGATCGCATTTAGGGGCACTTTGGGAGACGCCAATGTCCAGTAGTGGACTGCTGCAGACTGTTGTGATGATGATGAAATCAATTAAAAGATTTTTGTGTTGTTACGAAAAATTTCTATTAATATATTTTTAACACGTAATACATATTTCCTACCATTGTTCGTTACTGAAATCGTGTCAACATTTGTTCAATGGATCTTTTCAATGTAAACGAAGTACACGAGGAAAGTTTGTGCGAAAGTAAAAGTCGCAATTCGGTACGGGAACAAAACACTTCTGAAATTATTATTCCCGTCTTCCTCGCAAACTCGACGGGTTCGCGAGCAAACAACAGAGTTTATAGTACTTACACCGTGAAACAAAAAAAAAAGAAACTGTAAGAAGTTAAATAGCATTAGGTATTCGAAGCACAACAATTTTGGCTTCTCGCTCACGGAGGCTTAAATATAATTTAAAAAAAATCCGTTAAAATTTGTTTCAATTAAAGGGATCTGCGATTAAATCAAAAATGAAATCGTTCCAATTTTTATTGGATACCCGGGTACGAATTAGGGGTTCATAAAATATGGATAGTGAAAATATTCAAATTCAAAGTCTCTTAAATGTTTTATGAA
Organism: Pharmacophagus antenor; assembly: GCA_018245475.1. Lineage (NCBI taxonomy): Eukaryota > Metazoa > Arthropoda > Insecta > Lepidoptera > Papilionidae > Pharmacophagus > Pharmacophagus antenor. The sequence continues at coordinate 15,902 of DWQX01000877.1, forward strand.
CATTTTTATAGGTAGGAATTTAAACCTTTGAACCCTTGCCCCACATCAATTTACTTTAACTCATGTGGAAGTCCGTGGCAACAATTTTATTGGAACCTTAATACTTACGTTGGACGATATCCAGGAGTTCCGTTATTTGCGCTAACAGAATATTGGATATATTCCAGCACTTTATTTAAGTTGAAAGTTTGACTTTTTAAATTGTACCGTGGAGTGGAGTGTACTAATCATGAAAACGAAACTGTATCTAAACTTGTTGTTGACTATTCAACTCTTTTTCAAATTTCGGTTCCTATTTTACGAATTTCATACGGCTTTCAAAGTGTATTAACAAAATGTATTACTACCTAATGATAGTAATTAATACAAACAATACTATTTAGCTAGGTCATCATATAATTATGACAACGTTGCTAAATAGTATTGTTAAGTGCACAAAAGTATTTATCTTTATAAATTATATGATATTTTCCTAGCGATCTGGTACATGCTTGGGTGTCGGGTAGGTTTTACGAAAGGAACGGGATACAGAAAGATTCGAAGTCCATATTAAAAAAAATGTGACTTGCATTGCATTGCATCAGTTTGTTGTTGTGGACTTGGTCGTCAGAGTTCTTTTATATCTGCAATAAATTTCCTTCACCTGTCTATATTTTTACCTATTTCTTTCTATTATCTTTCTCTCTGCTGCCAGTCTTGCGGGTTGTTAGTTTTTTAATAATTAATTTTATTATTTTTTCTAATTAAGCAACTTTTAAAATAATTTTCTAATTGAGTTCGTCTAAAATTACCTTTGTTATCATTATTGTACTAATATCTGTTGTACTACACGCAAACAATTCATTTCAATTTGTGTAAAGCACTACATAAATATTTATTATTAAGTAATTTATGTAATATTAAGTGCCAAATGTTACGATTTTATTGTTACGGTTATAATAATATTTGAAATTCATTACATACCTCGTTTTCGATTTGTTCCATTCACTTTATTGTTTTAAGCTTAACTTTGCAACAATAATTTTCTAAGTGCCTTAGCAGCGACAATTAATAGATACGCGTTTTAAAAGTTTCTAAGTTTTTTTCTTATTAAATACTATTTTGTAATTTTAAATTAATTTACTAAAAAAAGTGCAAATTCGAGGATCAACATTGAAACTTTATGTATAATTCAGTTTCTATTTACCGTTGATTCAATTTTTCATGAATTTATTAATTATTGACAGTGCATTGTCATATGAAACATTGAAAAATTAAGACTTATTTGTATTATGTTATTTTCCTCAATATGCTATAAATTTTATTTCCGTAATTTAGACATTATGTTATAAAAATGTAATGTAGTAGTTGTCTTCTATTACAGTAACTTATGAATCTTTCGCGGTGAAAATAGAACGAAAACAACCGAGCTGTTCGATGGCTCTCCTTAATTGGTTGATTAATTATTAGCGGGGTAGCGGGATGGGGTTAGAACGAGACGAGGGTCGACTGAAGATCTACCAACAAGCGACATCAATAAGCTTTAATTGGTAAGGACCATCAAGGCCATTACCCAGACGGTCCAATTAGTAATATCAGTTCGAATCGAGCTGCCCGATCCGCCCATGTCAGAGTTTTGGATGAAGAGATTAAATAATGATAGGAAACGAAAACTGCGAATAATGCTTCATTACCTTAGTTCCTTAATTCGTTGGAATTGAGATAATCTCAGCTTTCCGACAAACGCTAACATTACGTTAGTATTCAGAAACAGATTTTATTTTTAAATATTATTTTTAGTTAATGTTTTTTATTTTTAATTTCGTGGTAATTGGACGAAAATCACTTTCATATTTTTTAAAACTTTATTTATTTAAATTCACTAAACGCAGGTGATAGTGCTGTAACCTATTACCACTGAAATTGTTGCCAATAATAGTATCCATTGGTATTGACCTTGAATGTTTATTTTAACAATATATAGCTTTTTTATCATAATGGCCTGTGTTTACTTTGCTTAGAAATAAATGTTAGAACGATTTTTATGAAAGAGTATTCAGATTACGCAATTATTGTTAAAGTTTAGTATTAGACATATCTTCAATAAGTTAGGTACGTTTATCAATTATAAATTATAATAGTGAACACATTTGATCGTGTAATTTTAAATGTAATTTCTTTAATCAGCTGACATGGTAAATAGCGCAAGGTTTACCTTATCAATGCTAACATGCGCAATACTCTTTTGCTACAAATGTTTGTTTTCCCCGTACCAAATATCCAGTTACGTAAAGTTCGTGGAAAAGCGGTTTGTCATGGTTTTGAATAATGGCGAGTGACGTCACACCCTTTCCGTTCCACCACGCTTCCCCTTGCTCCCCCACTTTGTTGATATTAAGCTGACCTACAAACACAGTTTGCCGGCTTCCTCTAGTCTGGCAGCCCTTCGTTTTCAGTTTAACCGAATTGTTATGTGTTAGTTGAATTCAGATGTTTGTCATCATTTTGTACGTCAACAAAATTTTCAATCGAATATGGAAGTTCTTTTAGACATAATATTTTTGATTTCATTTTAAAAAAACCTCATCTCTTAGAGTGGGTAAATAGAAAAGTTTGTATTTTACACCTATTTATATCTGACGATATGTATTGTTGTTTTTTAGTTTCCATTTTTTGTCGGAATAATTTTGTTTAGAAAAGTATTACGTTTAAAATACGCAGACCTTGCTAAAATAAATAGTTGTCTTAAGAATTTTTTGTAAAACTACTACCAAACGAAATCATGGATTGAACGAAACATATTTCTATATAGAGATAGTAATAAATTTACACGTACAATTGAATGCCGGTATCGATAAAGCTTCGAGTGGCAATAATAATACATTGTTCATTGAACTAGAAAAATACCCCTACCTTACGATAAAGGGTTTCACAGATATGAAATTTCGGTCGAGTAAACGATCGTAGTGTGAGTTATATCCTTGTACCTTTTGCATGTGTGCAAGACTTGAGAACATTATTATACATACGTCGTACATAGTTTTATCAATGTGTGTGTATAATCGCACTAGTAAGTGTATATGTGTATGTGAGAGTGATATTTGGTAATGTGTGTGGAACCCTTTGTCGAGTGTAAGACAAATAGATTCAATAGTTTGAGACTGTCTGTATCCAAAGGACCGGAAACTTAGCGGGTCACTACAGTACATGTCAATATACGTTAGCTTCACTAAAATTTACCTTGACCCATATTAAGCGCAAGTTCAACCGTTGATTATTAAAATAACTCAATCACGGATGATCCAAAAAGGTCGAAATGTTGTTTGGGTTAAATACTGTCTCTCTTTACGTAAGATATAAAAGGTAAGAGATTTCTATCGAAATCTAAAGTAAAGTAAACTACGAGTAATGTATTGTAGTAAAATTGTTATTCATTTCATTCATAACTATTAATTAAGGACAGAGAAATTTTCAAAAGGGCGACGCCTTCTCAAAAGTGAAAGATAAAGATGCAATTGCATATTTACATATAATAATTCCTATTACTTTTTTTATCGGTTATGGGCTAACACTTGGCTTCGATTTCACCTGATGTTAAGTGACAATAACACCGTCGATGGAGGAGCGTGTTCGCCCAAAATATATTTGGCTCACATGTATGACTACAGGAATACAGTAATGCTGTTATGGCGGCAGATTGACATTGCGGGTGGTAGCTAGCTAGGTGGTAGTATATGAAAAACCCTACAACCATCCAGACACCGCTACTCTTGTGGCGCGGAAATCGATCACGGGACCTCCGTGGTATAAGGCATGCGGGTAAACTACTGCGCCATGGAGGCAGTCAAAAATTATGTTTGAATCCATAAGTTAAAAGGGGGTTATTATAAGTTGTGTCTGAGTGTGCCTAAAGGACTTAAAGATTTAGATCTAGTTTTTTATTTATTTAAAGTTGTTCTGATCGAGAATGTTTTGTTACAATGAAAATCAATTATTATTTTTACATTTTAAAATACTGATTTAAATAATAAACATCTACAGAATTTAACGAGATAGTGTTTAGAAAGTTTTTACAAATCCATATTCTCATAATCGCTTTGATATAGATGTTAAGTAACGTTACATTACTGACTCAGTGGGGCAGTGGTCCTAGGTTCTATTCCCAGGCCACATGAGTTGTGGAGTCTGCATGGTGGTAGGCTTTTTCAAACTTGCTTGACTAACAATGAATCTCAATGATAACCTGCCGGTCACAATTAGTCATACATGAGAGAGTCATGGTATACTGAGTGAGCATGCTTCGTCATCTACAGACTCATTGTCATTCAACTTTTTTTTTTTGACTGACCCGTTGGTGCAATAGTAGTAACCCTGCTTGTTACACCACGGATCGCGGGTTCGATTCCCGCTCAGGACAAACACATGATGAATAAATAAGCTCAAGTCTCATTATGAGAAAATGCTAGGTTGGTAGATTAAGCGCGTATAGCTCATTTGTGTATGTTATTATTATCTATTCTTTCATTAATTATGTATATATACTTATATGTGTAATGTTATGTATTTAGTTTTACTCTTATTTATCACTTTAATATTTATATTTTCATTTATATAGTGTATACATATATACTTATCTATTCTATTAGTATTGCTATTATAAACTTTTACTTGTAGTAAACATGCAATTTATTGTCTATCCATACTTTAATTACATCATCATTTTGCGTTACCACCCAAAGGTTGGCTGGAAGAAATCACTTAAATGATAAGTCCGCCTTTCTACAATTTTGTCTCATAGCCTTTATATGTAATTGTATTATGTACAATAAAGTATTCGTTCATTCAGTCATTCATGAATATTTGTGTTTATTCTGTGACTGGTTGTTAATATATTATACATTTAAGGACTTATTTAAAAATAACTGCATGTATATCGGTTTCTTATAACCCGTCCTATAGGCGCTTAGCTAGCTACCTTGGGATCAGAGTACTATGTATGAAATGTTCTAGTTATTTATATTTTTATTTAACTTCAATGGTGTGCCTTCAGAGTATGACGAGATTCTAAAATATATATTGATTTACATAGTTGAATATTATTATATAATGTATTTTGTCCATTCTCATCTTTGACGTTATGTCAGGAATTTTTTCGAATTATATATTATTAATTTCATTGTAAATTGTAGTACTCTGTATTGTAACTAAAATAGAGTATAATAGTAATAGGTTCTTTCGGTCTATATGACGACACAACTACTGCTTAACATAATATGAAATTTAGGCCAAATATTAACCCGTTGCTGATATAAAAAAAAAAAGAAACGACACTATCTGGTAGCGGAGACCTACCCGTTACGATAAACATTAGCTGGCGTGTACCTGGCACTGCTGCGGGCCCTGTCGGTTAGGCGAGGCTGGTTTCGGGCGCACCTTCCTCACGCTGATGGGCCGCGTGTCGAGACCTGTCAGCGCCACTGACACGGTAGCAATCCCGCCCAGCACGCTAGAGGTCGATGACGTTGTACAGTCTGCAAAACAATTTATTTATTTAACGAAACAAGTTGATCTTCGAAGCAGAAATTAGAGAGTCGAAATATGACGTCACAATGCAAGTCCGCTATTGTAAACAATTTATTTCTTGTTGACCTGTATTTGCCTTAAAATTTACCGTTAAGGGTAATAAAGAAGAGATTAAATGCCAAAACTTACACGTTAACCAACGAAATGGCTAGAATTTAAAACTAGTCTCTGATATTCAAAGTAGTAATTAATATTTATATCTGTGTATTATCAAACATCCTCAACTTGAACAAAATAAAAAATAAATATTCATTAAAAATAGAATAGATTGGAGAAACTCAAGCAATAAAAAATATAATTAAGAATACTCATCTTTCAAATTGAATAAAACAGAATAAAAATAACTTGATTGTTTCTAAGTTTTGATCCCACAGAGACACAGGTAGAGAGAAATACAAATCAATCTATCGTCATAGCAGCATTCCTGTATTCCTACAGTTATACATTTGAGAGCGGAAAGTATTCTGGGCGAGCACCTTTCATTATCTACGATCTAATTATCATTTAACACCATGTGAAATTGAAGTCGAGACATTGTATATAAAATATGAAAATAAAAAGTTATTCTAATTGATCTACTAATACGTAGATCATAATATAAACATTTGAGATAATCGTTTCAACTTGAAACCTTGAGATCGTATGAATATTATTTATTGGTAACTTTGAGGATGGATGTGTGATAAATGCGTAAGTCCGATTCAAACTATGCGGTTTTTAAATTCAAAATTCTTTGTTCTGTTGCCTGGATTGCGATTGATCAAATCGTTTCAGTTTCGTGTTCATAACACGATTATCTGTACAAATGACCGCGTGGCACGTTGTAGCTTTTCGAATTGATAATTTTGAACGCGTGTCAAATCGTGGCAAATGCGGTCACTCTAATAGAGCTACGGCTTTATTAGTTGCCTAATTTTCACGTTCGTTATATTCAGCTTTAATGTACAGCGAATTAATAGTAAACAAAATTGTTAACTCACTTTAATGTTTTTTATGTTACGGCTATTTTAGCAAAATAAAATTATCCGCTTAAATCATCAAAGTTTACTTATTTAATTTTATTATCTAAATAAAAACGCCTGGTTTTCGTGAAAACGTGGAAAACGTATTTTTCGTTGTTTGTTAAATTAGCCAAACTTTCTATTGTAAGTAAAATAAAGCATATTAATTATTAGTTAGCTTGATATTACTAGTCGAGGAATGGTTCTATAAAAGTTTTAGTTAAAAAGTGAAATGTTGTTGAAATATAATTTAAGCATAACTATTAGTCAAATTAAAAAGACGCAAAATTGTGTGTACCCAATTGTAGGTAGAATCAGTAAAAAGATCACTGTTAAATTATTTTTAGACTCATCAGTCTAAAGTGCAAGCCCATGTAACACGTGCAAACACATCCACATAATAAAAATTGTAACATAATGCCTCAGCTTTATCTTTTCATTATGACGTTTTCTCAAACCAATATCTGCCAGTAAATACATATTATTTAAATAATTTCTTATAATCATATTTGCTGCAGCTTGTTGATTTTATTTTAGACATCTAATGAAATATATATAGTTTTATAATAGATAAAAGATGTTTCATGATATATAAAAAATATGATTGATTAAATACTCGAATCATTGCTAAGCAATGTTCAGCGGAATTAGAAGCGTATACAAAGACAATGCGCTTCACTGCACAAACAAAGGCAGTCATAACGTAGGTTTAATCATCGGGGGAAGAGGGGGAGCTGTGTAGCATATTGAGAAAGCCCTTTGACATACAAGACGGGTAGTGGATGGATTGCTGGATAGATTTATAGGCACGCATAGTGGCCATATACTCTACAAGCGATTGCAAACAAGGCGGGTGCAGTGAGAGATATCGATTCTAAGCACTGCATATAAGAGAGATATGGAAATTGAATATTGTTCCTCCATTAGCTAATGTCAAAATATATGCACGTATTTAAGTAAGTTGCTTTAATAAATACATAATACTAATGTAATGTATCAATTGCAATATCTATTTGTAAAATGTCGCAACCGCATAGTGTGAAGTGTGAATTGTGTTAGAAATTTATTTGCACTTAATTTCTACTCGTTATTTTTTCCTTCTTGTTTGTCTTATCCAGTTATTAAAAATATAACTTAATTAATGTACATTATACATTGTTGTAATGTGTTGAAATATAAAAAGAAGCTTGCAAGTTACGATAACATATCTTTAGAGAGGCCCATGGACCAGGTCCTTTTAACAAAATATTTATTAAAAAAAATATAATTATCTTTATGCTACTCAACTCGAATCAATATTGTAAAAAAAATAATCTTATTATTATTATTATTAAAAAAACATGTGCAAAATGTATGTATTTTTAAATCTTTGTATAATAAGTAATTAATTTCAATTTAACATTAACACTGCGGACCTGCGATATGGGACTTTAATTTTTCACCTCTGCATTTATTCTAGCGTCTCTTGGGTTTCGCGAGGCCGTAAAGTTGTGTTTGAAATTTTGAATTACGGCGACTTTTGTAAAAAATGTTTCTTCCCACGAGTGAGTTTTATTTTTAAAAACATAATATTGTACACCTTTTGACGTTTTAACATATTATCATTATTATTTAATTCACGTTACTTATATCGAAGGCAATGTAACAAAAATTACGTCAATGTAACAAAGAAAGGCAAGCTGTTGATGTTTAGACAAGGAATAAATATTTTTCTAAAGGTTTGCTTGAAATGTGCAAAATTAATATTACATTTATGTGATGTGTCATTTTGTTGGAACAAACTTCAATAAAAAGTTTCATATACTAATGTACATTCGACTTCTTTTGTTTGAATGTTTTTTGCTATTATTACTTTGTACTATTTTTGCAAATAAGGAACTGTAAGAAAACAATAATGTACCATATTACCATAGACTCAAAAAGAAAATCATGAAAAGATGTCCGTAAATCTTGTATTAATCAACTGCAAACTAACCTTTTTAATTACATTGAAAAATCTGAGAATGTTTGCCAAGTTAAATAATAATAGACAAATAAATTATTATCCATTATTAATAGCCGTGAAAATTAGAACACTTCATATAGTACAAGTGCCCCTATGCTCAAGATGTAATTTTCCGTACCCAGTTCTGAGTAATGGAAAATTTTAATCACATTAGACTTAACAAGATGCCTGCCAAGCACCGCCTTGAGACTGTACCAGTACCCAAGAGTTCTTGTTAAAGATATATTATATAGATATTTATACTTTTATGTCATTTGACATGACAATTTCTGACATCGTTACAGTTTTCCTGCTAGTATTTTACTCCAATAACAGTGTCTTGAAAAACATTAAAATAAATTAATTTTTAGTTTAAGATTACCGTAAGATTTTGCTTAACTGTGTCCTGTTCTTTTGATTTTGAGAACAGAAACAACAGAAATTACATGTTCTTTTTAAATGGAACCGTGCAAATTTATAAGACCCTTATAATAATATTTACGAAAGAAATCATACTTTTAACGTTTTTGATAGTCGATATCATCAATTCCAAAAAAAAAAAGTGTGTGTTGCAACATTTATTAAGAGAGTAGTGAAAAGTTTGGAGACTTCTTCCGCCATTTATTAAAATTTCTTCATTCATCAGTTACACATAACAGTCACAAATAATTATAATGTAATTCAATAACTATATATCAATTTATAATATTCATTTACTGACGTACTTGTGCATTTGGTTGTTTGTAAATCCATATATAGCAAAAAGTTAATATCAATGGCATCTTACTCTTATTTACAATATAATTCTAATATCAATCGTCCTTGTAAAGCTTCTCTCAAACATTGTGACGATAAAGAGGGAATTGTGTGTCGTTAAAATGTCATGTAATTTTAAATTATTCCCATACTTACACGTTTTATTTGAATTTACAGGTCTATATCACGTTGGTGTTTAAAGTGTATGATACATTTTATTCCTTGACGTTTCGGCGTGTCTTGTATAGACCGTGGTCATGAGGCAGACGACATTATAAATATCAGTACGTTAGAGACCGGGGAATTTATTTAAAACGAACTAAGTTGTAATATATACTTTTTGAAGACTTATTAATTTCCCACAAATTTCAAATTTGGACCACTTTTATTCTACGACTACGAAGCGTACTTATATGGGATTTTATAAATACTTTTTTATCTACATTCCCATATAAAAATACAATTCGCCGAAACATTTGATCCGACGGCTATAAATGAGCGTAAACAATGGGCCTCCTACATTCGACCAGTGAGTAAACGTTAGAATGGAAAAATTATTTAAATCCGCGACCCGAGCGGGTCGCAGCCTGCGGCGAGTTCGCGTCGCTATGGCAACAGATAAACGTCTCCCAATCTCTCGTATTGGGATACATCACACAACTCTTTGTAACAATAATACAACAGGCGGATGTATTCAAATGCTTACATAAAACGACCATTTGAATCAATCTATTAGATATTTCCTATCAACCTACGCAAAAAAGGAGGCTGTCAATTCGACGCGTAGTTTTTCTTTTGTTCCTTTTTTTTACCTATGTGCATGAATAACTTTTTATTCAGTGGTCCGTTTTGATTGTTATATATTTTTTTGGTTAAAAAAGTGTTTCCAGAAGAAGGTAGGGTTTTCAAAAACCCCCCGGGTTAGCTACCACCCTTAATGTCAAATTGCCGCCATAACTGCATTTGTCTGGTCCAGCAGTCATGCATGCGAGGGCCAGAAGTATTCTGAGCGAATATACTACACCATCTACGGTCTCATTGTTACTTAACATCAGGTGAAGTCGCGCCAAGTGTTAGCCCATAACCGATAAAAAAACGTCATTTAAAATTTCAATAGCTAGTAAATAGGAAATATAGATTTTGAACCTGTTAATTTCGATTGAAATTGTGCGATTTTTATTATTATTTTTTTTTAATATATCACATAGACAACTATAAAAAAAAATTATCGCCAAAATCAGAAAATAAGAAAATATTAATTTGAACTTTTTAATAATTTCCCTTCAAAGTTTCTGCTTTTTTGAGTTTCTATATTCAATTAACTGTAAAGTTGAGAACCCTCATTTCGCAGTAAATTGAATATAGAAATTTCACACCGTCAAGTGTTAACCCATTAGCGATACCAAGTTTCTATATTAAAAAGAGAAAAAATATCATCAATTGAATTTTTTGGTGAAAAGTACTTGTAGTATTTATATTTATTACATGGCTCAGTAAAGTATTTGAATGGGTACCGAAAGTGTGAAAATACTCGTATTGTTGTTGGGTATGAAGGCCGTTGTAGTTAGTGATATTACCGGAGCAACAAGGAGCGTACTAATACGTCTCAAGGTTACATTCGCGAAGCGGTATTGCTTCTTTACACGCGTCCCGTCGTTATGAGAAAGTGTATTATTTATTACCAAGAGTACGTCTTTCCGTTCTTATAACTAGAAGTACGTTCATGTAAGAATAAATGATTTCATATTTTAAGTCGGTCTTCATTGTATCATAAAGAGGAATTATTTTAGAATTTCATGTGTACTGGCACATAATAGCTATTAATTATTCACTATTAACCACAAATTCTGTGCAAGTTACTGCGATGGTTAGGTAAACCGTAAGTTAAGGTTATGCACATTCACAATATTCTGTTATATAATTCGATTTGCCTTTTCAAGATCTCAACGTAACTAGATATTTGTTTTAAATGCAAACTTATTTAATTATTGAAGTTACTATTTCCTAAAGGTCATTAGACAGCGAAGAGAAAATTTTAATCACATTAGCAGAACACTTCGTATGGACTTTCATTTAGTACAGTCAGCGAAGTAGGTTTGTTGCGAACTATAGGTGCTCATTGCTTTCACGTGCACTGATGAACTTTGCACCGCGATTTCGAACTTCCGGTGAAGTTTTTAATATGTTCTAACTGTTACGACTGTGGTTACAGTCGTGCTGAATTAAAAAACACGAAAGGAAATTAAAGCATTTATAATATTTTGGCGCGGTTTTCGTCGTAAGATATATAATTATAAGTAACAATGTGAAAAGATTAATGTTAAACTATAAAACATTAATCTGGTTAAGTAATGGAGGTAATTTTTAGTTTGTTCTGGACAATTTGTATGTCCAGTCAACATCTAATTAAATAAGGTTAATGAAGTTTATCAAGTGCGTGCTTTCGTACAGTGTTTATTTGTATGATAACAATAAGTAAATTTCAAATATGTACTAAGAATCAAGATCTGATTATACATTCCTTAAAAGGAGTTTTATGACTTGTTTGTTTTTAGCAGAAATTGTACAAAAATTGTTGATTATTTTTTTAACGGCTACTTTTTCTGTGTCAAAGTATATCTGATTATGTTTTACCGGTCCGCTGAAATAACATGTGTGTGGTACCGAGAATGACTACTAGTAGTGCCAGCTCATACAATTTGTGTGTGATGCCGAGAACGACCATTTCTGCTCGTTCACGTTACATTTGTGTGTTGACATCGCCCCCGTTTAGCCAAAAACACTCCCTGTGTGACACCACATAATATTTAGTCGATGCTGTTATATTTCACTCCTACTTTTTTGATCGCAATCTTGCGGCCATTAAAGTGTTAAGAATGTAAAAGTATTTTGTTTTATCACCCGATTTAAGCTCAGTAATGGGAGCAATTTTAAAGAAAATTGACAACTTGAGTTGAGAAAATTTTTACGGGATCATATCGCATTTCTACTCTCGTTGGGGTACTAACCGTGGTTGGAAAGTACTGTAATTTTATAACTTAAGCGGCCGCTGTAGAGCTCATTTGTAAGGCTCTTCCACTACATCCCCGAGAGTGTTGTCTGTTTTAGTGCTACCCACGGTAATATTCTGCGAAATTCCTCTTACTGATGTCGTTAAAACTTCTCCGATGCCATATGTGGTGGAAGTAATGACGTAATAACGGTTTTCGACACAGTTCCATTGCAATCAAGTTTCAATAATTTCAACGTTACGAAAATTTCACAGACCTGCTTAGTTTTCGGAATTACTGTCTAAATTTTTGTATTAATCATTTTTTATAGACTACAGTTCAATATTTCCACAGTTTCCTAGTTTTGACTGACAGAAAATGCCACGTAGGCTTTAAGTTGGACCTCTATACCATTAATTTGGGTTGTATAGAAAGTTTTAAATAAATTAATATGTAAATTATGGGGCGAAAGTTTTATTGATCATTTGGTGTAAATTTCTATTGATGTATCAATAATTATTTGCCCTTCATAAATTCGAATTTCGAATAGTGTCGTCATTGAAGTCGCGTAAAATACGAGGCTCCGTCGCGTGAAAGCATAATGAATCGATGTTCAACACAACGAGACTGTGATCCTTCGAAAGGCGTTACGTTCGCCGCCTCGTTATTACCTCGCGCGAGTACGGGCCTCGCTTCTAATTAATTTGAATTCATAATATGTGAACGCGGGCCTGTCCTTGTGATTACACTGTCAAACTGCGGCACAGTTTGACGAGCGCGATCCATCATGCGACAATGTTAGTCATTTATACTGTTTTCCCAAAAATTTTTCACGTTAACATTGATTAATTGGTGCTCGCTTTGTTAGCAGAGTTTGTAGTAAGCTTTAAATTTTGTTTATTTGCGCTTAACCTAGTCTACTACATTACTATTAATGTTCCGATTTAAATTACGTTTACTCTACACGTATGATGACATTGTATTTTAGTCAGGAGACAATTTTTTAAGTCTTGAGAATATTATGAATTTCGGCATAACATCGGTGACCATGGATAATGCTACGTAGTTTATGTACTTAATATGGGAAACCATTTTCACGACTATTAAATTATATGGAACATTGTTACAAAAGAAATTAAAGTAACACCTGTACTGTTAAGTATGAAGTTAAATCGTTGGCCTGAGAGCGTGGAATGTGGTGAAAAAAAGATAAATATTTGCAGTATGAAAAATGCCGTACTTTATGGTACATTAAACATATTGCATCTAATTCCATCTTTTTCATAATCTTAAAAAAATATGTATACTTTAATAAAAAAGGTATTTATATATCAACAATATTAGATGTAGCAAAAACTTCGTGTTACGACGAAAACTGAGCTATAAAACGTTTATACAGTTCTTTACAATGTGCGGTAAAATTGTCTCAGGGCCAAAAATGTCAGGCAAGGGGTGAGTGAACGCTGGAATATGAAAATTATTCAAACTTGAGATCCCTATGCCCCCGGCCATTTTATATCTGTTTGTAAATCGATAGGACTATGGCTTCCTAGTATCAGAATGCGTTGCATGTCTTCGTTTTACATTAACAAAGTTTCGAGCCGAGATTTACTTTTGTCCCAGAAGTTGACTATATACATAGGTATGATGGATTGAATAACTAATTGAATGCGATCAATAAAAGATATTTAATTTTACCATGTTATATTATAAAAATATTAAAAATAGATAGAGCATACGTTTGTTTCCTTATTTTAATTCCAATAGATATTATATAGGTAAGAGGACATGTTCATACTATTGAGGAATACGTCTTTACTATGTATAAAAGGATTTTAATCTGATTTCTCCGTTCTTGATTTTTTTCACGTGGTATTTTGTAATTGTACATTACCTTTTTTATTTCTCAAACTGTATTATCTTATCGAGTTCTTAATATTTACCTCTGAAATGGCTACGAATGTACTACATTATTTTTTGGGTTTTATTTAAAACAAATTGTCATATGTGGATAATATTAGATGTTAATCCATTTTGTTGTAATATCTACAACAACAAAATACAAATTTTTACAACTAACAATTCCACACGTGAAACTCGTGCGATAACATAGAAGTTCGCAACTCGGTTAGCGGAATAGAAAATTTTAATCACATTAGCCGTTTCAAACGTGACGCCCGTTGGCTCCCTGCGAGGTTCCCGTTTGATTTACCGCGCACCCGAAGTCACTGACGTCACCAGCTAAGTGACACGTTCGCGACGTGACAAATAGATGACGTTATCGCTGCGTTCACTATTTTAGTGACGCAGGGACGTTAACTTGCTTCGTAATATTTATCATAGCTGTTTGTAATTATAATAAATATATGGTATTTACTATATTAAAAAATAGAACATGAAAAGATATAAGACCTGGAAATTGGACGAGCAGAGCTATATTTGTTAAAGTATTAATGTACATCTGCTACATGAAGTTTTAATTATATACTTCTTGCCTTTTTATGGGGATATAAATTTTTTTTGAGAACCTTCCCGCGGAATTTTCTTACACGTTTGTAAGCATCGTATTATAATAGAATGCTTTTTATGTTACCATAACAAATTTCTCACTCTTAATTTATTATTATAAAAAATTATGATATCGGAATCGGAATCTGAATATGTTATCGGAATTTAATAATTAAAATTTCCGTAGTATTAAAAAAAATAATATCCAACCACAATACGAAATAAAAAAAAAGAAGTTTATAAATTAGGTGTACCAAAAATGTTTGTACTGTAAAAAATATCTTTCCCGTTTTGGTGCAAAAATAGTGAAAATTTCTTTCGGTTGGGTTGTTACGGCATTAACTTCTTATAATTACTTTTTTAACCAAGGTAGTATAAAAAATGCTTATTGGTTTTAGTAAAGAATATAGAGAACTAGTAACAAATATAGGTTAAAAATTAGGACATCTTTTATTCTTTAACTTAAAAATGACGACAGAGACCTAATGAAGTGTTTATTATAATGAAAACTACCGGAATTCGAAACTTAAGTATTGCAATTTATTGGACAAAGCAATGGTAAGCTTGTATCGAATAAATTACTTTGATTATACTATTGACTAAAAAAGGTAAGAAAAAGAAACTTTCGCATTGTCAGAAGACAAAGCATTTGTCTTTTATTAGGTTATGAATTTTGGAGAATATGTTGTTTGGGAAATGATCATGAATCAATTTTTGTTTTAAATAGTAAAAAGCTTTTATTGAAAGTCAGTTAGTAGGACAATGTATAAAATTAGATATTATACTACAATTGATTCTGGTTGCATTGTTTTTGTTTACTTTTATTAGATAGAGAAATTTAAAAAGTCGTCAATTATAAAAAAAATTATTGAGTCTCGATTTTGGTTGAAAAAAAAGTATAATACATTATTCATATCGAATACCTTTTTCGTTCAACTTCAAATTGTAAAAGAAGCCATTTGAATACGATACGAATTGGCCTGGCGTCGGCGCAAACAATTCACTGAAGGCAAATTTTGTCCTCTTTGTTACGGTATTGGATTAAATTTAGGTTTCAGCAATTTGGTAGAACGTGACATGCCGCAAGAACAATGGTCGTTTGACACGTAGACTTAGTCTCGTCTGAGTGCTGGCACGATTCGCTACGTATCTCGGCGATAGGTAATTTGAACACGTACCGTGGCTTCGTTGGTGGGCTTAGCATAAGATCTGTGCGCCGACCAGGATTGAATATTTAATTATCACGTTTTATATCACGCTTATCAACAGTAAATATAACCTCATGTGGTGTCTGCTTATGAAATTTTCTTAATTAATATTTTGACTTCAATATACTTGAATAGTAGTGAGAAATTGTTGAGTATTACAGTTTTTTAAAAAATGTTTGTTTACTTAAGCGCTTATAGCCGAATTGTGTTGGGTCTACTTCCACTATTCGATGTAAACCATGCTTAAGCTCATATTTTATAAAAAGAAAGTAGCCATCACGCGTCCGCTTCCCTGGGCGTGGTTATTATTTATTTTCGAGTCCAGAAAATAAAAAAACAAAAAGTTTCATTGACATTTGAAACCCTACTTCCCCCCACCAGAGGTGGAAATCAAAAACTCTTCTTAATAGATACCTCTCATGTCACATATACAACACCCTCCAAACTTCACGTCTAGGACCAGGAATTTAGGCTGTGCATTGATATATTTTTCAGTCGGTTAAGACCTTGAATTTTATATGTATAGGGTAAAATGTTAATTAGATACTACAGAGAGAAATAGTAAACATTTATAGAAATATAGCTTTAATTAAGAAAAGGGACGACGATGTCTTTATAAAACACTGCCCCGATGTCATGTTAATTGACAAGAAGGATAAAAGAAATTTTAAAAAAGGAAGGCACTTAAGTTATTGCAACTTAATTATTACTTTATTGCTTCAATACGTGGTTACCCTATTCATGTGGAGTTGCACGAAATTGTGTCAGGTCATACGGCAATACTAACACTATGTTTGTTGTAGAGATTAACCATATGCAAGGCATATTTCGTTATATGCGAAATACGTTTTTGATTTTTTTTATTCTGCTCAATTCTAGTTTAAAATAAAATGTAACTACCTTAGTGAAGCAGCCGTTGACCACATGCCACCTAACATCAAGATCTCTGATTTTATTCAGAACATGAAACAATGAAACAGACTACTTTTAATATTAAATAAAAATATAGCACGCCCAGAGTAGCGTGTGCGTGACGACTAGTATTATAATATATGATAACATGTTTCTACTTAAATAGTTAAAAATTATCTCGAATTAATTCTTAAGCGTCACACGTTAGTGTTTAATCTGTGGCGAACGCCGTGCTGCGTGGAACTCGATGAGGGCGGATTTCTATCCAAATGGGATAAATTTTACTGGCACACGTGACTCGACTAATAAATAGGCGTGACATCGGATTTAATGTAACACATACTTAGCTATCGCCGCGAATGTACATAGTTCCGTTTAATAATATTGCTGTTAATTAAACTGTCACGTTTTTAATTAAATAGCAAAATTAATAAACGATTCGGTCAGTTAATTAAAATCGCGTTTATAATTTTAAATGTTATGAATTGATTACATTTAGCGAAAAATTATATGCGAAAAATATCGGAACATATTTCACTGACCATTTTTGAATGAATTTTAAAATTTTATATTTAAAGTTAATGGTAATTAGAACTGACATAAGGATATATTCAATGCGTTGAGGTTTTATCCGTGAAACCAGACCTAACCGTATATATATCCAATTCAAAAAGCTCAATTTATTATAAAAAAAGACACGAGTTCTGGCGATTTTCTTATAAATTTTGCCAAAAGATGTAATTTTGAAAAAAAAAGAAAGATTTTATAAGAAGTAAAGTTGAGTCACCAATAGTTTAAAGGCCCATAAAAAATTGACAACTCTAAATGTCTGATTAACGATTTGTCAACAGTCTTAACCCATTATTGTAATCAAACTTATTTTGTCGCTTAACAGAAAAATGATTAAATCAAAGCAACAAAAATAAAATTAAAACTCGAGTAATTTACATTATTTACTAATAAATGTATATTGATATTTTTGTTTTCAATTTTATTGGCTTGATTTTATTTTATATGGTTATCATTAAGAAATGTAATCAACGCTTATATGAAAGAAAATGACAGGAAGTAAAAAGTTGCTCAAATCACCCATTTAATATTTTTATCTTTCTTTTTAAATTTGTAGGGGTCAACTACACGCAATTACAAATAAAAAAAAAAAGAATAATCATAAATTCTCAATGAAATAACAATAGTTTTTTGACTAACATGTCACTGCCAAATATATCTTCTTGCCATATTTAATAAAAAAAAGTTTTTAGACGTTTATTATAAAAAAAAACAGATGTTATTTGTAAAAAAGCAATTGATTTATTTATACATTACAGTGTTGTAATTAAATACAGTTTTATTGGTCACGGTAATGTCTGATAGAAGCGAACCAGGTCACTGGTGTAAATGGGAAGGTAGAATATGAATGACGATTGATGAAATAAGTTACGAACTCTGACAAGCTCCATAGAAACGGCTCGCTTTTATTTCTATGCGGCTAGGGTCTGGACGGTAGGCCCCGGGACCTTGAATCATTTTATCGTTACCGCTTTCAAAATAAGATTGATATTTGTGTACACGCACATCCGTTGTTTGTAAGTTTTAATTAGTTTTTGTTGTTTACTATATATATATTTGTGTAATCGATTGGTTTTAGTTACCAGTCTGTGTTAACGTAGCTTGTGTTTTGTAATTATATTATTTATTAGTATTAATTTAATA
>DWQX01000878.1:0-34522 GCA_018245475.1 Pharmacophagus antenor
AGTAGATTACACAGGTGTTCATATTGTTACGTTATCATACGCAGATTTAAAATATTTTGCAAATTATAACCTGTGTATAAAGTGGTCTCAAACTTTTGGCCGGCAGTGTATACTTATAAAATTGCATAAAATATTTAAACACTCCAAATATTATTGAACGAATTATCTTCAAAATATTAAACATATTTTCATACCAGTTATAGCTAAGAAAACACAATAAATTTTAAATTCTTTTTTTACTTTATTTGAAAAGAGTTTCGTGTATAAATTTATAAATTTATTAATGCTCAGCTTTTATAAAAACTGTATAAATTGAGCAATAAATATGAACAGTTGCATAAAATGTATTTTAGTCCTCCCACAGGCGGACGAGGACCTTTTAGTCCACCTTATCCCTAGATTATGTTTTTCATTAAATAAAGAAAATTAAAAATTTTAATTATATTTTTGGGTAAATAATGAACTTACCCCTTTTGGAATCAAATATCCCTTTAATACAATATCTTTCTGTAGCAAGCGTCCAACGCCGATTGAAACAGGATTAAGCCGCAGGCTCTCTTTAATGCAACTACGCACGTAGGTCGCCTTAGACAATACATCCGGTGTGAGATCCGAGTTTTTAGATGGCAACAAGTTAATAATTTCCTTGTATAGTTTCTCTTGGCATTCAGGATTGCGGGCGAGGTGATATAATGCGAAACTTGTCGCATAAGCAGTCTTTATAAAGAAAAAAAAACATTTTTAAATGAAATTATAGGATCGATCGGTATAGTGATCCTTGGAGGAGATTTATGTCCAGCAATAGGCGTCCACCAGCTGATGATGATAATGATGATGGTAATATAAAAGTTACAGCAATAAGTGTGAAATAGCAGCTAAGAGTTTTAAATTTCTGAAAATATATAAACACCACATGAAATAAAGGATTTGCTTACTGCTACAACATTGCGACAAAGGCTTTAAGCGGCATTAGCTTAATTGTTTATAGTTACGCTTACGAAACGATGATACAGGTTCAAATCCGACATTCGCCTTATAGCGTAAAACGTACTAAACCGTAACCGTAACTAGCACCAGCGAAAAGTTTAGTTAAAGGCTTAACGGGTATTTTAATGAATTTACCACCATTATTATTATTAAAAAAACATAATGAACTACAAAGTCCTAATAACAATACAATTTCGTTTCTTCAAAATTGTCAACTTTTTAGAAAAAACAATTATAAATAGTTCATGACATAATTTAGAGATCATAGTTACTGTGTCAATAGCTGCCATTAATGTATCCACCATCATTCCAATAATATCTTTAATGTCTAAATTAGGCTGCTGTAAAAAGGAATCCAATAATGAAATATTTCTATTATTATAATGTTTCTCAAAGAATGATATTCTATTCAATAAAATATCCGTTGATATCCTGTAATAAAGACAAAGTTATAATTAAATAAAAAAAAAATGATAAAAATGAAATAAAATATTTAATTTAAAATTAAATATGTAACTGGATGGAAACAATTCAAATTATAGGAAGCGCTATTGCAAAAATCATTTCGGTTTCAAGTTGAAGAAGAAAAGATTTTAATTCAATAACTATTTAAAAGCAATAACTTATTGCTTATCATATAAATCATAATATTATAACGGAAGTTTACACCGACTTCCCACATTACAGCATCTAAATAAATTTTTAATTTATTTAGATAATTAATTAAAATAAAATAATTTTTACATACTTTTCTAAGTATTGCTGAGATTCAACAAGTCTTTTATATAACGGTGTTTTGAAAATCCTCCAAAGAATTCCTTTATCAAGTTTCATTATGCCGCTGTTGGAGCCGAAGGCGGCAGCAATCACTTTACTACTGCGGGATCCCGACGCTTGCTCTAGTGATGTAAAACTATTAAATTTTTCATTAAACGCCACAACTCCAATAACTGAAAAAAGGCGAATTAAATATGTAAAAGCATTATTTTTTCGAAATGCTTCATTATTTAACTCCTTATAAATAGGAAAATTTTATAAGTTTATCATTTATACGCCTGTATGACATACCACATCGTAATTTCTTGTATACGGCTAAACCAACTTCAAGCTAATTTTTTATTACGTGAATTTTTCACTCGATTAAGACTGTTCTTGCCTATAATTCAAATAAAAAATAAATTATAATACAAATAAATACCTTCAAGATTAAGCCTATTAAGGTACGGCAGAAAGTCGTCTTCATGTGTCAATTTGCGTTGCATTATCCACGCAATAAATTCTCGCACAATACCGTCTACACATTCTACGTATTGTTTAGCATTTTGTGGACCTGTAAAATTTTTTTGAAACATGCTTCGTAAACGCCACCAGTCGGGACCGTTTCTGAAAAGATTATACATTCTTATTAACTATTAACTTTGATTTAACTATAAGAACCTTAATTGTTTTCAGCCATTATTATCCAGCAATTAACAAATAACTTTTGTGTTATTTGATTTAAACATAATATGCAATTAATGCATAAGTGCATGTAAATTATTCGTGTACTTATGAATATGAGTCTTTATCATAAACCATTTCATATAAACTGCCTTCTCGGCACAATCAAACACGTAAATCCCTCTATATTTCTGGGGCAACATGAATAGTAGTGTTTGGGCAGTGGCAGAGCTTTTTATAACCTCCCTGAGCTATTTATCATCCTCATATTGTTAATCGAATGCCAAAATAATTGATATCATACATATGAGAATCAAAGTGGAATACTCATACTCATAATCTTAACATCACACGAAAAGTCCAAGCTATTAACTTTGTAAAAATGTACATAAATAAGTAACAATAACGAATGCAACCACCTGAAAGAGATGCTTGCTTATAGGAATGAAACGCTAGCAAAAAAAATAGGCACAATTTTGATATTTTCACTAAAAGTCACCGGTAAGAGACCAACTACCAGCACATTTATAATATATCTGTTTTTAAATACGGAATAATCAATACTTTTATATTTTTGTAACATAATGCCACGGAAATGTTGATATATTTTTAATTAATTACCAGTGAAATGTAACATTATTGTATTCTAATTTGAAGGACCCTGGAGAATCACAGAACTAGTATCTCTTAGTACATCCATGGTTCCCAAAACGCAAGCGATACCCTCCTGTTACTGGAGTCTACAGATTGCGGTAACCGCTTAACATCAGGCGGCTCACATTCCTGTTTGCAACCTTAGTTATATATAAAAGATATACGTAATTGAAAAGAGCAAACTCATTGTTATCATTAAATAATGATTGTATCTTTACTTAAAAAATACATTACTATAAGATTTAAGATCAACAGAATAATATCAGAATTCCGAAAAATAAAATTGATTTTAACACTGATAAAGCTTGAATCTTTCCGCGTGTAAATAAAAAAAATGATACATTACGTAGAAAGTAAACCGCCAGTGTTATATATGCTCGGCTTGCTTAATCGATAGTGGAGCATTGCAACGTGACTTCTTCTGGCTGGGTAACGATCATTTTGACGAAACACCGCTTCGATCAGTTCCGGCTCGAAAACATGGACTAAGTTCACACCAGGAACTTCTTTCACCAAACCTCCATACCGACGCCAGTTTAACCACGCATTCTTATCGAGTGTTTCTGCGTTATATTCTCCTAGAATATTGGTAAATTGATATTATCCAAAATAGACGAATGCGTTGTTCTGACTACAGAATACGGCACTTGAACACAGTGTTCAAAACTCGACGTTAAACCTGCATTCGGATAAGTGATGACTCAGAATTGCTAAGCTACAGAAATTTCATAAAAATTAAAGTCGTTGCATAGCCTAAATACGTGCTAAACGCCTTTCGTTTCTAATCACTTACTACGTTCACATAAAATGCGGAGGTAAATATTGATTATTAAATAAAAATTTGTGAAGTTTACAACTCTCCATTATAATAAAACAAAATTACAAATTTTATAACTGTCATAACGCAAGAAATTAATATGTGAGAACATCTTGGATTCTTTATAGTAAGTAGTATATCTTTTTATTGCCGACGTTAGCGTTTATAAGAAATATCAGAATACCTATGTATTTTGCAGTAGACAAAAATATGTAAAATAAACAACGAAAAATTTATAAAATACACACTACTCTTTATAGACTTGGTAATAGATCAAAAGTATCTCCTTACCTATAAATGGCCAATATTTATGTAACGTTCCAAGAATCGGATAGCTCTTAGGGCCCGGAATATTGTCAAAACTAATAGGATTTTCGGTGCCTACACTTTGGTTATTTAAATATCTAAACCCATCAGTCACTTTTAAACACTTATACAACAATTGTTTTTTAAATTTTAACATTGTTTAACAATCCCCGCTTACGTACCGCACGAAAAACGAAATATCACTGAGAATCTGATTACAGAATATCACCGAGCCGTAATAAGATGCACATAACATAAGCAAAAGAGTCTGAAAAAACAGATCAAGTCCAGGTAACTTGAATATAAATGTACTTTACGGCGCCGGACGCCCCCGAGATATCGATTTATGATTGTAATGAATAATTTACATGCTTTACAGATATAAATAAAAGAGTAGGAGAATAAGTTAAACGTGATAAACATTTATTTTAATATAAACATATTTGAAACGAAACTAATCGAATAAAATCTGGTGTATTTTCCAACGACTATCCTAATTGGTTTGTATTTAGACGCTTACTTATTTTTATATTTTATAGATTTTGCTGTTCGCGTTCGACTTGGTACTTTTGTGTTAATGGACAAAAAATTATCTATCAAAAAAGGCTTGCTTTTTTGCATTCGACGTAGTATTTTTTATTTGCTTTTGAAGATGCAATGTTTTAAGTTATTATTATTGTCATAAGAAATTACTAATTCTGTTCGAATTTTTATACTATAATTAGCATGTTATGGATAGATACATCCAATTGATATCAATTAGTGCAAGAGGAACATGTAAATAATTATTGAATATATGTACTTGGTCCCTATATATATAATATATACCTGGTAATTATTAAAAAAAATTAAACCTTAAAATTGTCTAAAATATATCGCATAGGGTATGACGTAAATATATAACTAATGGATTACATAATTAATGTGATAATATTTTATTTGTAAAACATTGATTAACAACAATATTTTTTCATAAAATAAATATTAAATAAAGTATGTCAGAAATAAGTATAAATGTATTATATCTTTAATATATTTATATTTATTTCAGACAAAGGTAAAAAATAAATAAAAAAAAATAACGAATTTATCATCAAAATTTTATTTTCATTAATTTTATAGGTATTCTAGCTTCTGCAACATTTTTGACAAGGCTTTGTCCTAATGGACTGGTGCCTTCAATATCTATAGTATTTAAGTCTTTAATAATATCCACGCCTTTTCTCCATTTTTCTAATCCATTCCATGCTATCATTACACCATTATCTGTACATAATTTCGGAGTTGGCCTGAATATCTTGTAATTAAATTCTTGACACAGCAATAAAAGAGCATTATAGATATAATTATTACATGCAACACCACCCGATACAACCAATTGCTTGTTATCATTAGGAATTAAATTATTTTGCTGACAAAATTCCATGGCTCTCTGAGTTCTATGCACTAAATGTCTTGAAGTAGCCATCAATGTAGCTGCACATAAATCATTAGCTTCTGGTATTAATTTATCTGCATTAATTTGATGTTCCCTTTCCTTTCTTTGCAATTGTAACAGTGCTGATGTTTTCAAACCATTAAAACTAAAATTACAATCTTTATAATCAGCTAAAGGCAAAGGAAATTTAAATAAGTGAGGATTAGTTGCTCTGGATGCAGCCACTTCAATTGCTTCACCTCCACACATTTTGGAAAATTCTGGAACATTTCTTAACTTCATTCTCCTAGCTAGTTTATCAAACATTTCCCCAGGTGCCATATCTATGCTTTCTCCAAGAAGTTTAAAATTTTCCACATCTTCACAAACAGTTAATAAACAATGTCCACCTGATATAAGCAGTGCCAAATACGGAAAGCTAACATTATGTTGCATTCTAGAAACTAATGCATGAGCTTCCATGTGATGTATAGGAATAATAGGTTTGTTGAACCTACGAGCTAAATGTTTTGCATATTTCATACCAACTGTAAGGCTAAGGGGAAGACCTGGTTTAATAGTTACAGCTATAGCAGCAATATCATCCATTACCAATTTAGCTCGTTTTAATGTTTCACTTACAACTGGTTCTACAGAGTTTGAATGTAAATCACGAGCGATATCCGGTATTATACCCCCATTGCGTAGATGCATTAAGTTCTGTGAAATAAGAGACTCTGATAATAATTCCCCTTTACTATTTATTACTGCACACCCAGTATCGTCGCATGATGTTTCTAGTCCTAGTATAGGGCTATCAGCATATTTTGTTTTCGTGAAAAGTAACATATTCATTTTAGAGAACAATATTTTTTTTACTCTGACACTATGTGGAATATTTATAAAACGTAATGTAATAATCATAACGGTTTTATATCGTCTAAACTAACAAGTTTATATGTACAAAAGTAAATAATATCACATTGATATTTGACATTTCAACTATTTTTCCTGTGTTAACAATTGAGTTAGTAATACTTAACCATAAATAAAAAATAATAATAACAAAAGTTATTGATAGTAGTTACTTTTACTAAAATATACTTAATTTTCTTCACAAAATAAAATTATGAATTCTTTTTTTAGCATAATTCATAATAAGCAAGTTAATATCGTCAAAAGCCGCATTTTTTTTTTACTATCATGCTTTTAAAGCGATAATGATGAAAACCTTGTGCGTAGGTGAAAGGGAAACCTGGTCAAATAATATATATTTTTTTTAATTAAATTTCACGTCACTGCAAAATCTATCGATTTTAAGTCTGCTTAAACATACTATTTTTAACATAGAGTAAAAATATGTAAAAGTAAAGCACTCTATGGAATAATTCTTTAGAATTGTTTCTGTTTTAGTTAGAGTACGGTTCAACTTTTGATACCATTTGCAAATAATATTATTAATAAACACATACTCCTTGCCAAATAATGTGCAACGACGTAACCTTGTTATTATAAAGCATCTTTATCACAGTTCTCTAAACAAAATGGATATTTTAGAAATGATCTATGTTAATATCAAACGACAAGTTTCTGGCTTACCGGCGACAGTCCCTAAAACGATTGATTTTTTTAATAAATCAGTTAATAGAATAAGGATACCACCTTTCACTAAAGACAATGTGTTATTTTATTATTTACCTATACAGGGCCTTGTTAGTTATACAACTTTATCAGTTAGTGTGATGAACCCTCATTTGATGGTCAGGTAAGTACTTTTTAGATTGCATAGTTAATCTAATTTATTTTGAAGTAAAGAAACAGAGTACTTGTCTTAATCTAAATAAGTTCCCTCCAAGTGTCAATGGTAGAATAGGTAACTTTAACCTTAAACTTTAATAACTAAGTTTGTGTGCTACAAACTAAAATTATGGTTTGATTACATATAACACCAGGTTGTATTAAAAAATGTATCATTTATAAGCATCAACCAATTGCATCTTCTCTAATTTCAGGTTATTTCCAAGACGTGATGTTACAGATGTCTTATTCTTATCAGCTGGAAGTGGTGCTGGACTTTGGCTTTGGGCGAGGCCACATATAGCTACGGCTGCACCTGCAAGACGTTTTTCTTGGGCATTTCTTGGTGGATGCCTTTGGCCATTAGGTTCAATATTTTTATGGGCAATCTTAAGAAGCTCTGTAGGACACAGACCAGTTATTGGCACAATACTAGGCATTGCTATTGGAGCAACTATAACTAATATTGCTCTGGATTATTTTAATTATGTAGAACTCATGTTTTGTGGTGAAGTACGCCTACCTGAAGAAACATATAGCCCTAATAGTGATGATGAAAAATATGACATTGATATTTAATATACTCATTTTTATATTTTATCAATAAGACCCGAGCATCCTCTAATAGCAAATGCACATGTTATTTAATAACTATTTATTCACATATGCTTTGGTTTTAATTCCGATTATTTAAATATCTAGTCCTTAAGTAATCAAAAATTTCAATAAATATTTATTGCTGTAGTAATATTTTATTTTTTATTTAATGCAATATTAGTAAATCTTCTATTATAAAATAAAGGAATGTTATTTTTGTAAAAGCACACAGTAACATAAATTAATATGATTTTTAATGGTTTAAAGCAATAGTTCCCAAAGTAGTAAAGTGGAAGCTCAGGGGTCCACAATGGAGTGAAGAAAAGGGGGTTAACAAGGCTACAGCCAAATATTGATAATTTGCTGTAATTTCTTCAAATATATCCATCCATCTTATTAAAAAATTATACATAATACACAAGTAAATGTGCTTTTTTCCTTTTAATTTTACCACTCCCACCATACGGTTAGGACTTAACCGTGACATTTTTTAGGAGTTTTGAGTAAAACTTTCAAAGTGATCTATGAGAGAAAAGGTTTTGAAACCTCTGCCTTAGAGCAGGGGTGAGCAACTCAAGGTGCGGTGTTCCACAGGGTTCGGTTCTAGGGCCGCTCCTGTGGAACATCGGGTACGACTGGGTGCTGCGGGGCGCAAACCAGCGGGGGGTTGACGTTACGTGTTACGCGGACGACACCCTCGCCACAACGCGTGTCCCATCGTATAGGGAGGCGGCTCTTGCTACGGCTGGCGTGGCGCGCATTAGGCGGCTCGGGTTGGAAGTGGCGCTCAGCAAGTCAGAGGCCCTATATTTCCACGGACCCCGATGAGCGCCTCCGGCGGGATCATGCCTCACAGTCGGTGGCGTGACCATCGACAACGAGTCGACGATGCGGTACCTGGGCATCGTCCTCGATAGCCGGTGGAATTTTGAGGCCCAGTTTAGTCGGTTGTGTCCCAGGTTGGTGAGCACCGCTGGCGCTCTCAGCCGATTGCTCCCTAACTTAGGAAAACCACATTCCAGCTGCTGCCGCTTGTATGCGGGGGTGGTGCTGTTTGACGCGCCTATATGGGAGGGCGTCCTCAATGCTCGCAACAGGACCCTGCTGCGGAGGCCGTAGCGGGTCATGGCAACGAGGTGCGCCAGAGCGTACCGCACAATCTCGTACGAGGCGGCCTGCATAATGTCGGGAACTCCGCCATGAGATCTTGAAGCCGAAGTCTTGGCCTCGGTCTATTGGCGGAGAACAGAGGTGCGCGCGCAAGGCGTCGAGCCTTGCCCGGAAGAAACGGACCGTCGGAGGGACGCTCTTCGTCGCCGGCTTCTCAGAAGGTGGCAGCAACGGCTGGAGAACCCGGCTACTGGCCGTCTGGCGATCGCGGCCATCCGCCCGGTTTTAAAGGACTGGGTGCAGAGGGGGCACGGAGCTTTGATGTTCCGTCTAGCGCAGGTTCTCTCGGGGCACGGGCGCTTCGGGAGGTACCTGTGCAACGTGACGGGGACGGAACCCTCCACCGAGTGCCACCACTGTGGCAGCCCGGAGGATACTTCGCAGCACACCCTCGCGGAGTGTCCGGCGTGGTCAGCTCACCGCGCTGAGCTGGTCGCGGACATGGGGGCGGATCTCTCGCTACCGACTGTGGTGGTAGCCATGGTCGATAGCGACACATCCTGGGGAGCGATGGTCTTCTTTCGCAAAGAAGTCATGTCGCAGAAGGAGGCGGTGAAGCGGGCGAGGGAAGAGGACCCTTCGTCGCAGCCTATCGGCCGCAGACAAACGGGTCGCAGGAGAGCGGCGCACAACCGACTCATGGCGCCATAATGGGGACTTCGGGTGGCGGACTCGGGACATCTGTTACCCGACGCAAAAGACCCCGAGTGGGGTTGACGGGTCACGTTCACCGTCCCGTCGATCACCGAGAGGGTTTGGGCCTCGAAAGGCCCGAGTGCGGCCTGTTGTGTGTGAGTGGGCATCGCCAGCGAAGTTGCAGAAGAGTGCGAAAGCTTTCCCGTCAATTCGCCATAGGCGGGAGATGGAGAACCGTGAGGATTTTAGCTGGTGCAAGTCCGACATAACCTGTCCTTGTCCCCGCGAAGGCAGGTATGCGAAGGCATTTCCGCCACGTAATAAAAGAGGGGTGAGCAACCCACGGCCCTTAGGCTGCATGCGGCTCGCTTAAAGGTGTTTTTTTAAATTACATATAATCTGTAATATATTAACTTCTACCAAATTAATCCGACTTGATCCAAAATGCAATATTATTGCAATTTTTTGTGATTTTACACCCCCCCTCCCAAATTTGAAAATTAGGATGGACCCTTTGATAAAGCGTTGCACAACCATGCTTTAGAGTATAAATATGTGGTAGTTAGGAAATTTATTGGGTTTAGACGCATGAGACCTCCATGTACACGAAATAATCAATGGGCTCTCAGAAAAAATCATTATATAATTTAAATAAAAGTTTTTGATGTCCTTAAAAGTTTAGCAATTTTATAGGTGGCTAGAAAATATATTTATTTCCAAATTGAGCATTTGTCAACATTTGTTCATTAATTATATATATTAAAATTCCATGTAACACAAGGCTCTTTGATTAATTTTTAATGTTTCTTTCATACATTTAAGGACCAAGAATAAAGATAATTGTAATAAGCAACTCTAGCAATCAAATTCATTATTTTTTAATAAATTAACAAATTTAGTCAAGTGAACAATAAGGTTTGAATCACATATATGAATGCAATCTGAAAATCTATATATAAAAAATTCTAAGTTCTGACAGTTTCACCTATATATAAACAAAGCCTATACTCCTGGTTCTAGAGACATGAAATTTGGAGGGTGTTCTTTGTGAAAGGATCATTTGATATCCACTTCCTTAAACCCTCTGGTACAAATATCAAACTTATTTTACGAGGATTAAGCTTAATGTAACAAAGAAAATTACTGCCTTCAGAGATGCAGGTGGTTAATTACTAGTATCTCCATAAAATAGCATTTTATATAAAAATCAATATGTATTAATTTCCATTTCTGCATGGCTTGACTTTATGTAATTTAAATCCAAGTAAAATTTGAAAGAAACAATCCCAAAACAATTAGAAGAGATGTTTATTTTAACGAAAGTATAAAAATTTTGTTGCTTAAGAACGCGAAAATATGCTTATTCAATTGATCAGTTACAAGTGTAAAAAGAAAATCAATGTTAGTGTACAGTTATAGTTAAATATAAAAAAGTATGTAGTCACCTATGAATCTTCAATTCCTATAGGTATTTATCGAATCATCTAACTTAATGCGAACCGATGTTATTAATCATTAAGTGATGCGAAATAATCAGTAAAAATACTTTTCAATTATCCCAAAAAGTAAATACAATGAAATTTTACATAAGGAAACAAAGATACATAATTTTAAACAAATTTATTTCCAGATACTGTATACAATTTATTTTATCTGACACAATTTAATTATTTTGTGGTGGCTTAGACCATTCAACATTCAAAATCAAATGATCATAGCCATATCCATTAAGAGTTTGAATAGCCTTTGCTGCATCAGCTCTAAACTTGAAGTGCACATATGCAAATCCTTTGCATTGTCCAGTACTCTGAAATAACATGAACAGATTTTATTTACTTTGAATGTCTATCTATAATTAGTTATTAAAATTACTGCAATAATTATTTTTAAATGTTATTTTATTATAATATACAAAATGTAATGCATAAAAGTTATACATTCTGATGTTCATAGAAAAACCTGTATATAACTTTCTATTATCATGACTGTACATGCTAATATAATTTCTGTATCAAAATTATCATAGGCAATAACAATCCAGGAAAATATCAAATTAATCTTAAAACTATTAGTTCTTTATTAACGCATTTGTATAAATCCTTTTAAGTAAATTTTTCAATAACATGTAGATTAAAGGTATAGTAATAGTATTGATACTTCAAACAGGACCTTATTTCACAATACATAGAATGTTAGAGTAAACAAGAACAGTAACTTAAAAAATTAAAAATTACACACACCTTTTCCTTAGCGAGATACAGTTTTTGCACAGGCCCAAATCCACGGACTAGATCATCAAGATCTGCCTCTACAGCAAAGTTGCTCAAATTAGATATACGGATAGCCGCAACATCATCACGTCTGGGACCTGGTGGTTCACGGCTCATTGGTCTGGCACCCTCACGGAGATTAGGTGCTATATACTTATTAGTTGTTGTTGTTTTGACTTCTATTAATGTAAAAGTTAATTAAATGTTAAATGATACTTAATATTATTTTTAAAAAATTTATGCTACAATATTGAATAAAGAATAATAATAGGTATATTTAAAATTTTGAGGTATGTATATGACCTAATCTCTTGAAAAGAGTTTATTTAGCACAAGGCCAGACCCTAATACCTTATGGAATCACTATATGGGGTGGTATTCCTAAGACAAATTTAAAATGCATTGGGATCACCCAGAGAGCTGTTTTAAAAGTTTTCACTTTTAAATCCTATATTTATTTTACTAAACTATTCTATTACTACAGTGAAGTTTTATTTGTTGTTGCTATCATTTATATTGCAATACTAAGAAGACATGCTGAATAGTCCCATAATTCAAGCTTAACACAGAAGCGAAGAAAAAATTACATAGGAACACTACAACCTGTTGAACATCATAAATTAAATCGCACCCTTAGTGTGATAGTCACTTTTGCTAAATTTAAAATACTGTTAATAATTGTATCTTTTTTACAATATAATAGGGAGATTATTTTGTCAAAAACCTAAAAATTGATCTCACCTTGCCTAGGAGCCTCAAATTTTTTTACTAAATCAAATCTTTTAATACTTCTTCTGAAAATTGCATTTTCACATAAGCTACAGTGTCACACTGAGACTGTGATATGTCTATAATCAGGTTTTAACAAGACTACTAATTAATCTCTATTGCTATTTCTAAAAGACTTTTTAGCTTAAGATTACATATAGAAGCAAATTTTTATCGTAAATATTAGAAAAATTTAACTCACCTGCTGCTTTAGCTGCTTCATTAGCCTTAGCCATAACCACATCACTGTTTTTGAATGGACAACTCAAAGTCCAATGTTCACCTTGGCATGTACGGCATTTATAGATTATACTACTTGTTTGGGGCTGGAAGGTATCAAAATGGTATTACATTAAGATAACATCTAAATTATTGATAATGTTCATGATCCAAATCTTGTGGCTGTCTATGGGCAATGGTGATGATTTTCCTTTAGGTGATTCATTTCTTTGAGAAAAAGAATAACTAAGTTATTTTTTACCTTAAGGCCATCCAGTTCTCCATCATCAGTTCGTTGACTCTCTTCTTTACTAGTGATAAACTGCATAAAGACATCTTCAGAAACATTGGTGGTAGCAGGATTAGGACCTGGTTTATCATTAGCAGAGTCACCAAATTTACTCCATGTCTTACGCTTAGCAATACTCTGAAAATTAATGACAATAAAATGTGTCAAAAATAGTTTTAACTGGTCACATTTTATGATAAATTTGCATACACTGGGCCTAGACAGCATTATCTACAAGTCAGTCTAAAACTACATATTAATATTACTTTATTTTACTACAGAAACCCTGTCTGATTATTGGTAATAGGACAAAATCTTAATAGACAAAGTAAAATCTTAACTATAACATATACTAATGTATACTATGCATGAATCGTTTGGCACTAACCAACAAAGCAAACAGACTTAACAAAATTGTCTAATGGTACTTCACTGTCATTGCTCAATGGTTAAGACTTTATTTTTTAATTCCTTTATAAAAATTAATATACACCCTCCTTTTTACACTAGTTCATAATTCATACAGAATTAAAAATTTGTTTAAGAAACAAGTTGTTTACTTTAAACTGTGAAGGTTTAAAACAATGTATTAAATTTCTAGATTAAAAAAAATAGCATTTTTCTTACCTTGGACACAACTCGTTTTTCAATCTTATATGTTCGAACAATTTTAACCTTCTTGTTATCATTGTCGTATTTATATTCAGTAACTATTTTCAAACCATTTTCAACAACTTCTGAAGGAGGAGGTAGTGCTCCCTGGTCAATGTCAACCTCATCAGCCCAAGAAGATTGAATATCGTCAGCTACAGGCATCTATGAATTATATACATGACACAGAATATAGAGTTTTAAATTTACTCAATTTTATATTAAAGAAAACAGTTTGTAGCTGTTTGTATAATGAATAAATTAAAGCTAGCACAAAAATAAATAAATATGAAATGTATTGGATAATATATTGTCTCTGTAAAGTACGAATTTATCCTTTTTAGCATGTGTTTATGAAAATATAAATTATGGGATTATGTTAAATATTACAAGACCATTTGAATTAATGTGGTAAATCACTATTTAGGTATAACCTCTCTCATAAAAATATATAAATACGTGAATGATACAAAACATGTATTTATACACAAAACGTGTAAGCAAATTTTAATAACAAATAGTATTACCTTTTTCGTTTAAAAAGATTTTCACCTTTATTAAATAGACACGCACAAACTCTTCAAAAGTCAAAATCAAAGGACAAAACAACAGACAAAGAATAGTGTTACAGATTGCAATGATTAGGATTTTTCAAAAGGTCGTTAATTATCATTATCACATCAGCCTGCGGCAATCCACTGTTGGACATAGACCTCTTTCAATGTCGTTTTAATTAGTCACAAATAATTTCTAAAATTAGATTATTTAGTTTTTGATGATTAAAATTCAAATAAAAAAGTAATATGAAGAGATATCATAAATATGTTAAGGGTCTAGTAACACCATATCTGTGTAATAAATATTTTTTAGTCATTACTTCTGTAATGAAAAACATAAGTAAAAAGACCAAAATTAATGATTTCAAAATTGGAACCCATATTTATTTATTAAATAGGATTTGTAAAGTGGTTCCCTTTAACAAAAAATAAGACTGTATTTTGCTGCATCTTTTAAAAACTACAAGATTGATTTTTAACTGATCTTACTAATTAATACCAAAGATATTTTTATAGCGAGAAAAAAACTTGAACTCCTTAGGAATAATCTACTTGAAAGTAGTCACGGGTGCCTCTTATAATAAACAAAACAACTTTATCAAGGCAACTACAACATGAATATGACTTCTTGATAGAAGAGATTCTTTATTATTCTAATTATTGTCTGACATTCTTTTTTAAACTTAATTAAATACACTTTCAACATTAATTTGTTTGCAATTAAAAATGGTTATTAACAAAAAATAAATTGTGGGTTTATTTTTAAAAGTTTCTTTAATCTCATTATTTATTTATTTTTGCTAGTTGTTTATGTTCTTTAATTTTTATACTGTTACATATATTCTGACGTAAGTATTTTACGATAGTGTGTTGTATTGTCAACGTATATTTTTATTAGAGTTAACTTTTATGGTTCTGGTAGCGTCATACATCGTTAATAAATTGGTAAGTTTTATAATTTTAAAAATTAAAATGAAAACTTATTCTATTATTTTCATTAAAAGTATAATTTAGAGTCTAATTACATTATTATTACATTTTCTTTTACGGTTGTTGTCCGATTTTAAACATTCTCGTTTACTTTAATATACGCCCACTATCAACAATCTTAGTTATCATGTGAAGTTTTTAAAATTTATGTGACCGCAATGTTTTTGATATCTGTATGTGCATTCTTGTACCTTAGTCAGTTAAATTAATAACCATCATTAATTTTTGTAAAGAATTACCACACGGATCAATTTTATTACATACAAATTTCCTAGTTTGCTGTACTATTTTGTTCAAAAAAGTCTTATATTAATCTTATATTATTACTACCTAATTTTGTCATAAAAAATTAAAGTATAGTGAAAATGTTAACTTTAATCTGTTTGAGCTAAGTTTAAGTCTATGATTAATTATACGATTTGTATTATTTATAAATTAATATTAGCATTTTCTAAATTTCCTTATACCACATAGTAACAAAAATTAGAGCTTACAGAATTGTCTAAATGGTACATAACCCACAACAAAGAAGTAGCTCAAATTAATTTACCTTAACAAAACAGAAAAATTCTTTTAACTAAAGTAATAAATATGCTATTAAATGTTATGCATAGATGAATTATTCCATTATTAGCAATAAAATCCACCATTTTATTAAAACTTATTAAAGAGTAAAGGGAAAATACTTCTGTTCAATATAAGAGTATTTTTTTTCATAGATATCTGATTTTAATTTAATTACCACTTAATCTACGCACTAGTAAAAGAATTATACTACTTCCCATTGTAAGGCTTCTGAAAAGAAAATGAAGAAATAATTTTAACATTTACATGTATGTGATAGATACAATATTATATTATTATATAAATGAATGACAAAAATATGTGAGGACACATCTTATCCATAACAAATGTCTAGAAACATAGTGTCCATACTTAGAATATTTTTAAAATTCCATGACAGCCATTGTTAAATATAGTCCATTTGTATGTTCTACATCATCCTAAAACTACTTGAAAGGTTTTAAGAAATTTAAAATAATATTACTTTATCACTCCTGTTAATATTTAATATTGTTTTATAGAGAGGTACATTTTTCATAATTTTTTTTTTAATAAGAATGGAATATTTTAAAAGAAGATTTATTAGCTATGTAAACATAGTCACCTGCATTGGACCACAATGCTATTCAGCAACTATTCATGAATTGCTATATACCTTTTATATATTTTTATTATTAATAGTTTCTGCTAAAAATATGTTTGTTATTGACAGTAAAATTTATTCTACTTATTGTATTATTTGTTACAGTTTAATTCAGCATTTTGAAAATGTTGCGTTTCCTCAGTAGAAGAGGACGCTCATCAAGCCAGAACCGCAACAAACAAGCACAGAAAACTTCAAGCAACAAAAATTTAATACAATGCAAGGTAATGTTACTTGATGAAACTGACTTATCCATAAATCTTTCCAAGAAAGCCAGTGCTGCAGATCTTTATGAGCAAGTGTTTTATTCTTTAGACTTAATTGAAAAAGACTACTTTGGTCTACAATTTACTGATACAAATAATGTCAAACATTGGTTAGATCCTACTAAAACAATAAAGAAACAAGTTAAAATTGGACCACCATACACTTTGCGTCTAAAAGTCAAATTTTATTCATCTGAACCTAATAATTTAAGAGAAGAATTGACCAGATATCAATTCTTCCTACAGTTGAAAAAAGACATTTTAGAAAGTAAACTGGAATGTCCTCATTCTACTGCAGTTGAACTAGCTGCACTAGCTTTGCAATCAGAGTTAGGAGATTTTGAAGAATCTTTACATACACCTGCCACAGTATCTGAGTTTAGATTTGTGCCAAATCAAACTGAAGAAATGGAGATCGAAATATTGGAAGAGTACAAAAAATATAAAGGTCTTACTCCAGCTCAAGCAGAAGTTAATTATCTTAATAAGGCTAAATGGCTTGAAATGTATGGTGTTGACATGCACATTGTTTTAGGTAAAGATGGATGTGAATATCATTTAGGACTAACACCCACAGGTATTTTAGTCTTTGAAGGACCTCAAAAAATTGGTCTATTTTTTTGGCCGAAAATAAGCAAATTAGATTTCAAGAAAAAAAAATTAACTTTAGTAGTCGTTGAAGACGATGACCAAGGGCGTGAACAAGAGCATACATTTGTTTTTCGTCTTCACAATGAAAAAGCGTGTAAACATCTTTGGAAATGTGCTGTAGAACATCACACATTCTTTCGCTTACGAGCACCTGTTAAGGGACCATCGGCTAGGCAAAACTTCTTCAGGATGGGATCGAGATTCCAATACTCAGGTAAAACTGAATATCAAACTACGCAACAAAACCGAGCTCGTCGTACTGTTCAATTTGAGAGACGCCCTAGTCAGCGATTTGCTAGACGCCAGAGTCACGTATTAAGGGAACGTGAAAAACAGAACGTGTCAACAAAATCTGAAATCCCATCTCATTCCGAAGTGAATACTGAGTTGCCCAGTACTTCTACAGATACTGCACCATTGGTATTGGATTCCTGCCTTGATACTCTATCGAGAAAAAGTAGTGCCAAATCGCAAAAATCGTCACTGCTTGATATTGATTCTAAATTAACAGAAGTGGGTGAATCATCAGCGAAGAATCTGATGAATGATGAACTTAAAGAAGAAGTTAAGATTTCCAAGGAGGATGCTATCAGCAACAAGGTTTTATTCAAGATAGACAAAAGTAGCGCCGAAGAGAAGAAAAATAATTTCACTCAGCTTGTAATAAATAAACCATCTTGTAATTGTTCTCCTGTCACCGAATATAATCCTCTTAATGACCTTCTTATGAGTTTGGTTAAAGAAAAGTTAAATAATGATGACTCCAAAAACGAAGCAAAGAAAGATCAATTAGATTCGCTCTCAGATAAAGAAATACCTAATAATCAGTCTAAGTGTTACCTATCCTCGACAAAAAATTTGCTTCCAGGACAATTGAAGTGCAATAACATTCTCAAAGCAAGAGAGAATGAAATTAAAATAATTAACGAATCTTCAAATATTAATCTTTCTATTCCATCTACCCCTTCGCCAAAAATTTTAAATGAACATAGTTCTCCAATTGCAAATAATTCCCAATACGTATCGATAGTAGTAGTAGAGCCACCTCGCGCTCAAACAAAATTGGCTTCACCGAAACCAGTGGAGAGAAAAGATGATGTTATCCCAAAATCTCAACCCATTTCATCACTATCTCCTTGGCTTGTTACATCCGAACCTAGTTCTCCATCTGGTATCGGGGAAAAAGAAATTACTATTATTCACCGTAAGTCAGTTATTACCACACAATTATAAATAACGTTGAAAAACTTATATTATGATTGCAAAAGTTAACAGGTACGATAAAAATACTTATTAAAAAAGAACGGTCAGGTGCTTTTAAATTAAACGAGCTCTCAATTTTAAAGGTGCTCTGAAATTATAGAGTAATTTCAGTTGTCAGTGATGAATACACAATACAACTAAGTGCCTTTTATATAAACTAAATGTTATTTCGCTTTTGAAGTTTCGAAGGAAACCTAAAGCGAGATGATATCGAATTTTCATTTTTATGTCTATCAAACGTTTACCTGTCAATTTTAAGAATTTTATCTTTACATATAAGATGGATCATTATAGAATAAGTTAAGTTTAAAAAAATAGCTTTTCAAGCAAATTCAATGATTGTAACATCAAATTACAAAATGTTTGTTCACGATTAAGAAATCATACCGCTATTCCATGCCCGAAACCGGCTGCCATTGCGTGCACATCTACATACAAATTGGCATTTCTTCAAGATTTAACAATTAATTTTGCTTCCAAGGTTAAATACAGTCTCAATAGGGTTTCTTGTGCACCCTTTCCTTTTATCTTGTTCTCATTTTTCTAATATTATTATCAACATCAATTAGAAAGTCTATACGCAATTCAATATTTGATAGTGCACGATTTGTTAACAATATGTATTCTATTTGGCTTAAAAGCTATCAATTAGAAAAAAATAACGGGAAGGTATACACTAATCTTAAAAATAAAAAGCTACTTAAATTTATTCTTTTCCGAGAGACGTATTCAAAATATATCTACTCGTTGCAAAATTATTTTACTTTTAATATTATGGGTATATTAAAACGCATTAGTTATTAATTGCTTTTCTTAATTATTACTTAAAATTGTGTATGTACTTTGTTACATAAGTTTGAATATGTACTTAATTTTAAACATTTTATTTAGATGCTCACTAAAATAACTTTGATAACGCTAAAAAAATATTATTAGTGGACATTCCGTTAAAAAAATTACATTCCAGTGCAAAAGTTCCAATAAGCTTAATTTTAATCAGTTAGTATTTCTTTGAACTAAATTAATGTGAGGATAAATTTAATCGTAAGTTATTTCTAGTTTTAATAATAAAATGTGGCAGTATAATCGTGTTAAAGAAGCCGTCCTATCACCACATCGAATATATTTACTACATCATTTAGTACAAAAAATTAACAGTATTACATCAAACAATTAGTTTGTGCCATAATTTCGCTCTTAAAGGAAGTTTAGATTGAATTATTTGAGATATTATGTTTTCATTATGTATTTTTTGAAAACAAATTGAGAGTGATAATTAGAGATCTCTATAAATTGTCTATCATAAAATCACGCATAGAATTCATTAAATTTGACGACAGTTACAACAAAATATATTTTTTCTTATTTTTAATAAGTTTAATAAAATGACATCTAAAAAAACATAATATACAAAAACTAAGAAATGCAGTCTAAGGTGAACATGATAACACTAGGTTAAGTGCGATGGTGCTTGGGAATATTTTTAATGTTATGAGTACAACTTGACAGTGTTTGACAAATGGAGACAGTTTTAAACAAAATACTAAACAAAGAAAACAGCAAAGTATTTTAAATTTTCTAACTAAAATGTTTATATATTCCAGGTTAATGGTATTTTATTAATTATTGCGATTTTATTTTAAAAATTTTGCAAAAGCACGTTTGCAGCGCGAACCGTACGTTTCAAATTTATTGTACATTACATATGAAGAATATGCTTTTTTCCCATGTAGATAACATATCTCCCTCAAAAATCACCCATAAAAAATTACATTTTGATTTGAATAGCTAGTTTATAGAAAAGGTATGGCCAATACGATTTTGCTTGGTTATTTCTTATATAATACCGTCCAATTTTCTTTTGTCCATGTGGTTCTATGTACTTATGAAGTGTTCATATTATAGAATTTAGTATTTTTCATACATTAACTAATGTTTCCTGTGGGAAATACGTGTAAGCTTTTATGAAATAATTTGATAAATGTTTTTTTTTTATTATGTACTTGTGTAAGTACGAATATACATCAATATTTTTACTAATTATTTTTCACTATAATAACTATTAATATATATAATCAAGTCGATTAATAAATTGTTTTATAAATTTTTGTGTGTATTGTGTTTCTTTTAGTTACATTTTGCGTTTATTGACGTTTTTACGCTGCTGGAGAAGCAATGGCACAGATTTTTTTTTATCGATTAAGAGGTAACAGTTGACTTCCATTTCTATTCCTCAAACTCTACTACCATTCACACTCCAGTACACAGACGCAGTTAAATTATATTCATATTCATTTATATACATATATGTACTTAATATCAAGCGTATTTAAAAAAAAACCTTTTTGTTAACACTTGTTTTCATTTTGACGCTTTTTACACGTTAAAAAAATTATGTAATGTCATGTACTATTCAGTTTAATTTGTGAATATGAAATAGTACGTTTAAAGCGTCTGTTAATAATTAATTCTAATGTCGAATCCCAGATACGATTCCACTACGTTTGATAACACTTTTTCTTATAAAAGATATTTTATAAACAACTTAGATTCTTATCTAGGGGAATACCTTTTGAAGAAAGTTTCCAAAATAATAGAGAAAGCTGCTGCTTCAACCGTAGCCTCCTCAGTGTCCCATGTAGGAGAACAAACAGAAGTACCGGAGTCCCTAAAACCGGCTGACTCCCATGGAATAATCGGTGATATATATTGACATTTTAAAAATTTGTCGACCAATATACATTTCATATAAATATTAGTAGAGGTTTATATTACACGCCATACATTTAACTAATGCTTAATTAGTCTGAACTGCGATCGTAGTAGTTTTTTGGTGACAGTACAGTATGTACTTATTTTAATATAATTATGTTTATTATGTGCATTAGTCGGTTAGTATAATATTTAGTGTGTTAAAGTTAACTAATACAGCAAGGAAATGTTAACTAATTACAAATACCTTCGGATTTTAAATGTATTATTAGTTAACAAAACGTAAGTTTCTTTTTTAATTAAGGTACTGTTACCGACTCCAAAATCGAGACATTGGACCAAGTTACTGCAATTCTTTCTTCTACGGAATGTTTGCCACAAATGCTTACGTGTGGCACTGTAATATTAGATATAAGTGGCGACAAGGAAACTATTACACTTGCATCGGATTATTTGAAACGTAAGAAAAATGTTAGTTTATTCGACTAGAATTAGATTCGGTTGCTTTAATTTTGTGCTACTCATGGCTTAAGTACTGCTGTACTGAAATTAATATGGTTAGATGTTGAAATTGCAAGCAGTCATGGACTTATTTTCTTAAACCATCTCCTAACATAAGCGAAAAACCTTATCAAAATTCGTATATTTATATGGGCGTGGAAAAAGTAAAAAATGCACTCTCCACTCAACTCGAGTAAAAATTAATCTCCGTAGAAAAACATTTGTTATTGGATTGTGTTCCTCGTTCTGAAAACTGGACGTTAAAAGTTGCTGTCTAATTTTAACAAAAATTCTTCGAGAAACCATTTACTAACTATAAATTGGTAATCGTAATTTTAGTAATATTATTAGTATCATATTAATATTACTAAAATTAAATGTCTTTTAGAACAGGGACGTCCTTAACCCTTTTCAATACTGTGGGCTCGGCATAGATTAGTGATCAGTTACGAATTATATCGCGTTGGTAGTAATCAAATTCGCCGCAGTTGGTATACGTTGTTTAACCAAACAGAATGACACCTTACAATAGCTTAGCCTTTTAAAGAACAACCAGCGCCATTTTAACGCGAGTGACAATATCATTATGGCTATATAGCACACTGTATATTTTGTTACATTGTTTTTATAAAATCAACCGAAGTGTTAATTAAATAGTTCATAATTAGTAGATCTATTTTAAATTAAGATTGAGGTGTTAATAATCATTGTGAGTCTTTAAATGAACTATAAACCAGAAATAATCAAGAAAGAAATAGATATATGAACAACTTTATATATGGCGCTGCTTAATAACTTAAGTGCTTGTTTAAAATATTTGCAATTCATTAATAGTTTTTAAATACAACTACTTTACTATTATTAAACTTGTTTTTATTACCGATGATCTCCATCGTAGCAGATTATCGATATGTGTACATTATGTAAAATAAGCTATACGTTAAGACCGGATGTTCGCAGCGCCCTCGACGGGTTACGACATTAACATTAGCTTTCTGATAATGATTGTAAGATATACTAATTCGGTTCGAAAAATAATAATGCTTTACGTACGTGTTTTTGTGTAGTGCTGATTTAATTATAGATTTTCATTAAAACTCACCCCTATACAAAAGTTACATATCGGTATTTGTCTTGGCGTGCGGTATGATCGGTGCTTATCATGTTTTGTTGTAGTCTAGGTTAATTAATTTCCAGTACAAATGGTCCAGTTGACTTCCAACGATTCTCCAAAATATTTACTAGGTCGCCAATCCATTTAGCAAGCAGGCGCCTACCCACGCTGCGCTCACTAATAAACATTACAAAACTATACCTAAAAATTACTAAAAAAATTAATTCTTCTAAATAGAAAACATGGTAATATTGTCCGCGATGCGAACTGACGTTTTCAAGCATGTTAGCGAGCACACGTATTCACTTGAATCCAGGAATTAAACTACAATAATTAAAAAAAATGTTTCCTATAGCGATTTTATATTTATTGCATTGTATCATTATAATAAAAATACTTGATGCATAAAGATTATTTAAAAAATATTTAACACTATTTTTAGAAAATTGTCTAATTCAAATTGTGCTTGCTATATTTTTTATTTAAATTATTGTTGTTATTAATCATAGTTTTGAAAGGCTTATTAGAAAAAGAGCAATCAAAGGAAAAGCCACAAGATGTTCTTAACGATGACGACGATGATGAAGTACAATCCAAGAGGCGTTATCTTATACTGATATCGACTGTAATGACTTGGGCGCTTACGAAACCACTGGATCCGGTAATAGAAAATGTCATTGTTATAGGTAAATAGTAGTATCGGTAAGATAGGGCTAACTATTTCATTTTTTAGCAGTTCGGTTAGGCATCGTTCGTAAAACCATTTGTTTTATTTCAATATCGTTTTTTTTTGTAAAATAATCCCTATATATTCACAAATCGCAAGTCTCTCGTCTATTACAATGGCATAAGGAAGGAAATTCAAAAATAAAATACGATGCCTTACGTCTCGAGGCAACAATCTCAATTTTGAGCAAAAGAAACCTTATAACTGGTCTAACGTTGTCACGGTTAAGTCGTGTTACTTATTCTTAGATGTCATACTACACTCAGTCGTTTAGTGTATAGTATCCATTTAAAAATATTGATAAATAGAAATAATAATTATTTTAAAACTAGTTAAATTAATATAATATTACATAATACTCATGTCGTAAATATTAATTTATCATTACAATATTATTACCCACTCTCTAGTCAGTAATGAATGTGTCTTTGTTATTTGATTTTTTTCGTTTATAGGATTCTCCAGATATGCCTTTCGTTGAGACGGATTTTCGTAAAAGAAAACCGCACCCTAATTATAAACTTCACTATGACATAGAAAATGAGGTAATCGGTATTGCTAGAAAATACAGGACACGAATTGGGTAATACAAGTGCTCGTATGATATGATCCACTTCGCGCGCAATAATTAATACCATTTTTTTTTACTATTACGTCAAAACTCTGAACGCGATGTCTGAAAGATATTTGATTGTTACTACTGTTATATCAATCGAAATCTAAAAAAAAATTGAATTTAATACCTTTGTTAAACATTTTGTTTATAGATACTTTATTCTAAAATAGTGACACCATTTAATAAGCATAGCGTCACTTTGATTCCGAGTAGAATACATTAGCTCGAAATTCGGTACTGCTGTGTCTTGAGTTTGCTGTGATGTGATTTTCATTAAAAATACTTATTTTAATAAATGTAGCTATAAGTGGAATATTAAGTAAATATCATTTAACTATTTTTTTCAATAAAGGTGGATTATTAATTTTAGAGCTTTGGTAGTAGCTTCAGGAATGATTTACGGTGGACGTGAAGAAGCACTGTTTTATTGGTTTCAAAAGGCATGGGAATGTGAACCATTTTTACCTATACTAGGCCGCGGTGGGAATGTAATTCCGCTCATTAATGTCTTGGATTTGTCGGAGTTAGTTTATTTATTTGTTTCAAGCAACATAAAATACTTAGATACAACTAATAATAGAAAGATAAAATAATATTGATCCGCACATGCAACATGCAACAATGAAAGATGTACGGACAGTCCAACCTATTAGCTAATAGGTACAGGTGGTCGTTGTTGCTCACATGAGCCTTGTGTACCAGAGAAGTTGCTCTTTTACGCATTGTCGTGTAAAACCAATTCTTTCGTACCGTAAACATTCCGAGGCGCTGCAGAACCGAGGGAGACCCCACAACATCTTAAACTAAACACGAAGGACCCATATATGGCTTGTCCGACGAATCTATCCATAAATTATATGTATAAAAA
This sequence comes from Pharmacophagus antenor, assembly GCA_018245475.1. NCBI lineage: Eukaryota > Metazoa > Arthropoda > Insecta > Lepidoptera > Papilionidae > Pharmacophagus > Pharmacophagus antenor. Next base: position 25,491 of record DWQX01000878.1, read on the forward strand.
AATGTGCAGTAAGCGTTAAAATGCTTGTTTTTTATCGGCTGAACATGCGAATTTACAGACAATTATTCGCTCTCACTGACAAAGCCCTTCTTTCTCTTTCGATATCTTACTTATATATATTGCTTGGAGATGTTTTGAAAATATCAATAAATTTACTGCCCTTTTTTACGTTTCAGAATTATTTACAATCTCATATCGACCTTTCCAAAAAAGCTTTACATTTTGGCAGTGGAACAAAATGTTACAAAACAAAGAGAGGTAAAGAATATTACATTGTACTCGTACTTCAGATAAAATTTTTGTCAGTTAATAATAATCGACGTTTCCACAGATCATCAAGCCATTAGGACGTTCATTTGGTTCTGGAATGTTTAAATGTATACCGCCTGAGGATGCAATTTTAATTCCTGAAATAGATGTAAGAATTAATAATTTTTTTGTGTTCTTTTACAACTCTATGCTTACTTTGACAACTTATAACTATATGCTAGCAAACGACATATGAGTTGATAAACTTAAATTTAAATATGGAACCTACTTTTATCGTTGAAACCATGGGCTTGCAATGGACATCGGAGTTGACCTTTGGTGAGAATGTACTTGAACTAATGAAACAGTTTAAAAGAGAACGAGAACTGAAATCTTTTAAGGTTTGTGAATCATAGAAAATAAATTATCTTTAAGTATTTAAATTTTTCAATATTTCCATATTTCTTATAGATTATTATGTATGGGCCTTTCCTAATTGGAAAAACTACCTTAGCAAAATTAATTTGTGAGTCTTACGGACTTGTGTATGTCTCACCTGAAACTATTGCTGAAGATATTGCCAAGAATTTAGTAAGTAACACTTAAACCGCTTTTTATTATCTCTTTTATTATTTATTTCACCTATTTATACACACCTAAATAATACAGTTTCTACAAGTACGTTTTTATTTGTAATATTTAAAATTGAGAGCTAAGATTTGTAGTTATTTATACTAAATATTCTTAACTTTCATAATTTATCCTTATAACACATTCTTTATAAACGCTATCGTGTAATTTAAGAACGAACGAATATTTGATCTTAAAAAATTCTATAATTTAAGAATTATATGAGAATACGAATAGTTAATGTTCCTACATAAAAAAAAGTCAGGCCGAAATATGATATAGCAAATATTTTAAGGAATTGCATTTGGAACATTGGAAAGTGGGAGAGACCGCTGACCTTAAACCTTCAGGTATGGAGGAAGGCGACAATATTGTTGATGACGATGAAGAACCAGAAGAAAACGAAACTGAACAGGAAGCGGCGCGTGTGACGCTCGGCATGTTGCAATCTGGCCGCCCCCTTAATGAAGAAGAAATTATAGGGTTTGCTATAAGATATTGTAAAATTTTAAGCAGACACTCCTTTATTTAAATCTATTATCATCGCAACATATACATGCTATTTCCTTAATAAAGCGTTTTGATGCAAGAAAAATAATGGTTCTGTATATTGCAATTTTGATTTACAACTAAAAGTTATTCGACCGCCAATATTTACTAATAGAGTTTACTTAAATAAATATTTTCTGTTTATGTAGAAATAAACCTATAAAATAGAGGAAACCTGGGGATGATAAATTGATTAGTTGGTATGCAGGAATACTTCGCCGCCAACATACGGGTGCAGCATGCGTTTTTTCGTGACCCGCGCTGAAGTTTAATTATTCAGTCAAATTGGTGTATATCGAAAACTAATTCAAAGTCACAATGTCCGATAATCTGTCATCATATAATTCTTCATTATATTTATCATAACAGCTCATTTTAGCTATTTTGCAAATAATCATAAAAACCATGTTTTAAATTGACAACACAAAACTTGTGTGTTTTGGAGCTAAGAATGCGATTGAAGAGGTAATGACTCGGCAAAAAATTGAGTAACTCGACAATCAAAACTTGTGGGAAGAAATAATACAAAGGGTTGCTTAGCAATGTAAATAACACACATAAAATGTCATATACATAACGGATACCTGATATCCTCCACAAATCTATTAAATACATAATTTTACGTGACCCGTGCTCTAATGACAGGCTCTAAAAACATAAGAATACGTTGGCCGCATGCAAAGTTTTATTGTAAAGACTGAAAAAACTAGGTACAGCAGTATCAGCTTATCACTTTGACAATACGAGAGGAATATGTATAATCCGAAATCGGATAATTGGAGACAAACAGGTTGTCTTATCTCAAATATTGCTCTCCACGAATTTATAATCATTGTAGCGGATGCAATGGACTACATTTCTTAAATGTTGATAGGGAATACTTTTTATAACGAGAAAGAAAGAGATTTTTATTACGAAATACTGTACAAAGACTATCCTAATCATTGTACTGTATAAAGCCTAGATCACAACTGTTTTTTTTTCTTCCTTATTCATGATTCTTCAGTTTTGGAGAGACGACAACACCACGAGGTTTCTGCTGCTGGGTTCAGAGATGTTTGCGCTGTTAGTCTTTTTGACGACTTACATTCTATTACAGCTTCATCTCAAACTGGCTCACGAATTCAATGATCTGTGAGCTCGCCCACTAAATTACACGGCCAGAGAAGCTGGCTTAACCTGACCGACTCTATGGCGAGCTCTGTATTGTCGAAGGCGGAAGCGGGCCCAGTCTCTGACTATAGTTTGACTGTATCGGTCCGCGGGCGGCGAGAACTGCCTAGGAATGCGGGTATAGCGTGAGTACGCGATGTCCTAGCCTTTGTAATGCTTCGCTCGACAGCGAGCTCGGCGGACAACGAGTGAGGTATGTGTCGGTGACTAGTAATATAGGTGCATGTGGTGTTATGAATCGAGTTTATAGTTTGAATGTTTTCTCTGTTTAACTGGTCCCTTACTTACTTAACTAATACGTTACGCGGACGATTCTGTTTTGACAATAAAAGAATTAGGATGGCACATGGCCATTTCGAAATTAACTAGAACACAGTCATTGATGAACTGCTTGAGTGTGGGAAGGCGAAGGTCACTGTGCAAGTTGATGTTCCTCGGGTATCACTTCGCCCAGGTTGAGTGCCGGGTGAAGCGGTTCTGGAGGACTGGCAGCGTCTTAACTACTTCGGGCTTAAGCGTAGACACTACACTCGCATAGGTTATGATGGGCCTGATGCAAGTTTTATAGAGTAGCACTTTGTGGCGGAGAGAGAGTTTACTCTTTTTGCAGATCAGTGCATGTAAGAAGGCCTTGACCGCTCACGTCTTACTTTGCGGGCGTGAGCGGTGAAATTGAGTCGGCGGTCGAGGGCCTTTAGGGGCAATACGCGTCCTGTGCGAAGCTTTGGAGCACCCGCTTTAATTCGCGGGATACCCCTCAGTCTTGCAAAAGACGCAGCTGGGCAGTTTGGAGGAGTCGGGAGTGCGGGAGCACTTCTTCGTGTCATGGTCACCTGTACACTCGACGCACCGGGGACGGGCGAAACAATTACGGACCGATTGCCCGTAGAGCTCGCAGTGGTGATATTGTCCGATAATCGACCGCTTGTACGAAATCTCCACAGGGAAGCCAGAGAGGCTGCACAACTTCTTAATGTTGAAGATGACCTTGCCCTCTAGAGGTAGGAGGAGAGTGATCATAATCAGTGGAATCGCTTTGCAAGTCCGCTGGCTGGTCATCCGCAGTGCGTCCACTACGGGAATGGCCAGAGAAGTGAGATCCTCGATTTCAGATAAGAGTAATTCAATAGGGACACCTCTGACTACCACACGCAGGTGCTTGTGTTCAGGCAGCGCGTACATGTGAGGAAGCTTAAATTGAGTTCCCGAAGAATACGTGTAGTGCGTCGATAATCATCCACACTAGAGACGTTGATGCCTATGCCCTGGGCGGCGTTTTGCGCCTTGGGGCAGGACACTTTTTGTTCGCCATACATTTGGAGACGTCGGGCTACGCGTCTTTATCCTGATGGGTAATTGGGGGGAGCTTCGGTGCTCGGACAGGACCCTTGCCCCGGAGGCGGGGGGTGGAGGGGGTGCTGGGAAATTTCCCCACGGGGCAGCCTGCGGAGGGACAGCCGAATCAAGACCAGCGGGTTCGGGGGCGGTCTTTAATTTGCGGTTCACCACACGGGTGAAGCAAGCATCATCATTGTCTTCGTCCACCGTGGACGGAGGATCGAGGATACAGTCCACCTCCATATCCGAGGCGCTTGATGACTTCGGCCTAGAATAAGCCGGAACGGGACCGTGACGGGAAGGAGAGGGATAGGGCCGTATCTGTCGGCCCCTTGGGTGGAAACGTTTTACGCGCGAGGAGAGGGCCACGGGAGGGGCCGGGGACGGGAGCGACGGTAGACACGTAATTCTCGATCACTCCGCTTTGCTGTCCATAATAATCATGTTTATGATTTGAGAATAATTGTATCTCTCGAGTTGTAGAGATTAGTTATAAGCGTGCTTATCTATTAAACCTATTAATATTATCACTTGTAGGTATTTACGACAGAAACTTCTGAGTCATGAGGCACAAAATAAAGGATGGATCTTAGATGGCTTCCCTAAAACTTTAGCACAATGTACCGCATGTACGTTTATCTCTGTCTCTATCAAAATTGTAGAAATCAAAGTTCACATTTCACGTAGACCACCACCATTTTTTTTAGTGGTTTGTGTATTTGAGTGTTTCTTTTTGCTATAAGATCCCGGGAAGATAACAGAAATGTTATTCTGTGTTTGTTCCGAATTAAAGAAGTACTTTAATTATAATTTTGTACTTATAGTGTTTGAGAAAGGTGAAGAACAAGACACTGAAGAAAACGACGAAGTTGATCCTCATGGCTTTGACGAAGACATAGATTTATATAGCAATGTACTAAAGAAATTGTTACCAGGTATAAATGATAATACATTGACTAGATTTTGGTGGGCATTCGTCCTATGAATTAATGTCCTATGAAATAATTATTATTATATATTTGTGATATCATATGAGGACTTAAATAATTATTTCAGATTTAGTCGTCAATTTGGATGGTACGGATGACTTTATTAGCGAGAAAGCAATGCGTCAGCCCGAGGATGAATCTTATTTAGATGAAGATGTGGTATTAAAGCGTCTAAATGAGTTTAGAGCAGGGGATACACCTGAAATAAGTCCCCTTAATTTCTTCGACGAGTTAGACATTCATCCTCTTGTGGTACCTGTGAATGACCATGACGATTATGGTATGAAACGACCATACGCAGAGGTATCATTACGTTTAGGTCGCCCCTGTCGTTATGGAAAGCTGATAGGTATGTTAAATGTTGCACTTGTTTTTATTTAGTTAGATGAGGATAACATTCTTAGTTAATGTCATAGAAAATAGATATTCATTCAGTGATATAAAATTTTTATTACCAATCTATTTTTTACTGAAAAAGAGCTCATCGAGAAAGCAGACAAGAAAGAAAAGGCTGAAAAAGAACTTATGGAATGCAAACAGCGAAAAGCATTGCAAGAATTACAAGCGAAAATGAGAGAAGAAAAAGAGGATAAAATGGAATATTGGGTGAGTTTGTGTTTAATTACGTTAGGAATTTTAATAGTATCTGTAAAATAGCTCCATTAATTAATTTGTGTGAAATTTTCCAATACATCATTTTTATTTTTATTTTATTATTACATTGTTTATGGAAAGAAGCACCCAGGGAAGTTTGCATTTAAAATTAAACAATTTATAAAGATGATATTTACGGATTGTAATAAAGGAGTGGTAAAAAATCTAACATTTAGTTTTTACGTCTAGTCTGAATTATATGGTTTAATGCGTGAAGAGGAAGAAAAGGTTCTGGCCGCTTCTGGTGAGCCCATGCGGAACTATCTAGTGCAATACATATTTCCTACTCTAACTGCGGGTCTGCTCGAAGTTGCCAAGCTGCGACCTAAAGATCCAATAGACTTCCTTGTAAGTTTTATTATAATAATTAAAGGCAATAACAGTACCGAAAAATCTCACACTAAATAAATTTATTTATATGCACAAATTAATTTATTCGGGAAAAGAAGATAATTTTAAAAAGATTTCGGAATTTATCCTCTTATTCCCTATCTCTCTTACTTATGATTTGTATATTTTATATCAGATAAATTAAATGACCATACAAATTCATAAATAATGACTACTTAACAACGGTATAATAATGCTAAAAGTAATAACGTCCTTTGTGTTCATTTTGATTCTCTTTTTTATGTAAGAAAATACTTGAATATAAACAACTGTGGATAAAATTACCTCCTGTTAAGTAATTTCTTATTTCTTTTACATTGTCTCCCTAATAAAAACAAATCATAAACCTACTTCTTTTAGGCTGAATATTTGTTCAAGCTTAATCCTACTGGTAAAATGTTAGAACCGGGTTATAATTTACAAGCTGAGAGAATAATGGGAAAAATTAAAATACTAGACGAAGCCCTAAAGGATCTGGATGTTAATATAGAACCACTCTTACCCGCTGAAGAGGACTTTGGTGATGGGGAAGCCACTACAACCAAAAAAGATATAAACAGCATGAGTGCACTATAGAATATTAATTATATGTTATCCATTTAATTATCAAATTCTTTCATTTCCATTGTGATGAGAATTAATAATAATATTAATTTTGAATTTTTTAAATAAATTATTGTCTATACCAAAAATGCAGCAGTTAATACTTTATAGTTCTAAGAGTTCGCGTACAATAAATAAAAATATTCGTATCTAGGTTCCTCATATTATTTTGGTTTTTGTGTGAAAAATCAGTGAAATATAACGGAGACACATGGACACAATAAAAAATTAAGGCATCTAGTTGTTATAAAATAATCAAGCTTTGACTTTTATTGTTGTCATAACCATTAAAGCTTCGGCCCTTTAATAGTTGACACGCAATATGAAATCGATAAATGATATTATCTTACTTTGCATGATGAAACACCGCTGCAAATGTACTACATTTTAATATTTTTAACCAATAGACACGGGAGGATAATGAAAGTTTATCCCCAAAATTCATTTACATATACTAATGAAAGGGCGACAAGAAGAAAAAAACGTCATCAATATAAAAAAACCGATGGCGATGGAATAATTTCATTGTTTGTGACTAGCCTACGTCACCAAACGGCAGAATTTTTTAACAATTCTACATTGCATGGTGTTCGATATATTGCGGAGAAGGAACGACCATTTTGTGAAAAGTAAGTAATCTTAGCTTTTTCTCACTATTTTAGTGCAGGCCTTTTCAGAATCTGAAACCAAAATCAGTATATAATATATCTTTGATCCATAGTAAAAAAAGTAGAAAAATAAAAAGATTTTAAGTTAAAAAAGAATTGTAAAAAATTTATTTAAATCATACAAATTAAGCAGCACGTAAAAATTCTATAAATAATTTCTTACACATTTTAACAAATAAAAATAGTTTTAAAAACTTGTTTACGACGCTGATTTTTAAAAAGAAATTACTAAGTGTGTTGTATTGTGATCTAACGTTGTAGAGTGTGTTAACTTTTGTCTGTTTCTTCTCTTTAAAATCCTTTTTATAATATTTAAATCTCACTAACATTTCTTCATATATGTGGGCAGTGTGTATTTAGAACAATGTTTGGCAATCAAGTTACAACAACGTGTTCAACATAAGAATTAATATTTCATATTACTCGTCACCTAGACAACTGGTGTATGGACAAACATATAAGATACGCAAGTTATCAATACACTCGAAAGTCGGAGGTTCGAATCCAGATCACTCTATTTTGTTTAACTTCGGAACTATTTTTGAAACATTTTAAATATTATTATTGAAAATTATTGCAATGCCTAAAGCAAAAGTCGATACGCTTCCTTGTGGGGCTTGTCCTAAACGAATTGATGACAACAATTATATTAAATGTATAGAATACTTTAAGTCGTTTCATATACTTGGCGTTGGTGCTAAATCATCCGAGGTAGGTACGGGTCGCTAGAATAATACTGGCAGTGCCCTGACTGCAAGAGCACGAAAAAGAGTGGAGGCGACAATTCAAATACCCCTATACGAAGCGGCGTTCCTACACGTATCCCGGAAGCACTTGAGCGCACGCAAAATATCAAAAAGAGACGTAGGGAACTCTCCCAGCATACATCTCTCACCTCTGAGGATATACATAGCACATTTAGGGAAGAGCTTGACGCATAAACAATATAATTAAAACTCAAAGAGAGCGATATCCACAAGTGTACTCGTGTAGCCAAGATGGATGCAAATAACACTAGACCCCATCTTTTGTTATCAATTTTTCAACACCTCGACACAGAGCCATGTTTCTGACTAAGATTACAAAAGATAACAAGGTTAAGCCTAGGGAAAAATGAACAAAAGCCATATTGGTATTGCCGGTAAAATGCCTGTATTTGTGTTAGAGCACCTTTCAGCTTTAAATAAAAAGCTTCACTTCGCTGCTCATCTTAAAGACAAAAAAAAATTATAAATTTGTCTGGGTCAAGCAAGACGAGAGATATTTATGTGCAAGACAGGGACATCACCCTACATATATATAGAAGATTTTTAAATAAATTTTATTAGGTCTCTTTCTAATTAATTTTATTATTTTTTATTTGACTATTTTCTTTCGTTCTTTGCTTTTAATATATATATATTAATAAAATAGATCAAATTCATGTATATTATTAAAACGTTCGCGGAATCTGCAATAAAACGCACACTTTGTCTGTAATGTTCTCAGTGAAGATTATGATAAAGTTATACTAACGGAAACTTTGCTTAATGAATCTATTAGTGACTCTGAAATTCTTGAGAACCATTATGTTATTCACAGACGTGACCGTCTTCAGGTTTTCACTATGCAAAGGAAGGTGGTGGTGTTCTAGTAGCCGTATCTGAAAATTTAAAATCAACTAAACTTAATACGTATGAAAGTAAATGCGAGAACGTACTTACGTCGAGAGAACCCGTCCACTCGATCGAGACGCACGAAGCGCTCACATCCGACCATCGCCCGGTAGTCATCAAGCTGGGCCAGGGCA
>DWQX01000879.1:0-34507 GCA_018245475.1 Pharmacophagus antenor
AAGACGTCAGTAACACAACAAAATTTCAAATGCCAAGTGGTTTTTCCCGTAAGCCGTAAAGCTGGTAATTCTCACAACTGGTACCTATATTAAATGCCCGACCCGGTGGTAAGTTAAAGCTGTTACGCGATGTATACTGGTGGTAGGTTCCTCTTGCCAAAGATCGAAAGTACGATACACCGTACTGTACAAACATTCCTACTTTATGGGTTTAAGGACGCTGTGGCTGATGAAATAGCCCGGATAACAGAATTTAACATCTAACAAAGTAGAATGTGGTGCTGTACACCTTACACTTATATATACACCTTATCATGAGGACAGATATATCGCGTGCAAACGTTATTTTAATCCATTATATAAATAATAAACTATTTGTTGTTTTTCACCTTTATGCGGAAAGTGAAATGATTAGCACTATAATTCCATACAAACACACAAACAGTAAGCAACGTATTATACATAAAAAAAGAACGGAAATGAATAAAGTTTTATAAAAAGTTCGTCGCCCCTCGCATGTAACAGGCAAAAGCTACGGCGCTGTTTTTTACTCAAACTTGGCACGTCCGCTTCATTTATATCCATAAAAATCAATTTTCTATGCATCGCGTTTCTATTATAAATTATCAATCAGATTAAGATGCCGTCAGCAAAATACTTTTACCGTTTCGGCACTAATTCTCAAGCCCAGTTCTACATTTATTAGATTTAATAATTTTTAAAGCACATATCTAAAATTGTCATTAGTATCACAAATATTATTTACATTTATCTATTTTAATTAAAGTATCAAGTAATTTACGCATAATATATAATTAAAGCAATTTAAAACATTAACACTGTAGAGAGTAAAAAACCTTTTTGTTATATAAATTTATACTTGTAATAAAAGCTTCGAATTGAGAAATTATTCCATTAAGAAATTTTAGGTCCTTACATTTTACAACAATTAAAAATACTTGCATATGGCATATCTTTTGTACCTCTGAGCATGCAGGTATACGACTATGGGTTTAAAAGGATGGATATTGTGTATAAGTAAACGGGTGTGTTCAGACAGGATTTTAATATTTGGGTAGATGTCAGAAAACGACGCAGCTATATTAAAAAATGAACGCTCCAGTTGTACTGCTAAATTAATTAAAACAATAAAGAAGCCCGTTGAGAAAATAAACAAATCGCATGTAGTGAATATGAATTGAGGAAGGCCAGTTGTGGACTGTTACAAACTGATGATAATGCTGAATATAATACTTAAGATTTGTATAATTTTAGATTAAAATAAAGAGCAATTCCTGCATTTTTTCACAGTTGTAAAAACATTAAATAAATTAATTTATCATGATTTAAATAGTTTCACTTTAATTTTCGTCAATTTCAAGCAGACACTAGATATTCGAAAGCCAGGAGCAAAATAATTCAATTATGCAACATCAGTACGACCGAGCCGCGGTTAACTAAACGAATCGGTCTAAAGTAGATTGTTGCCGACCGCGGGATTACATCCACTCGAGTTGGAAAATTGCAGAGATAGTGAATCACAAATTAAATTATCAAAGAGGCTAACCGGCTCGGCGATACCTCAACAAACCCAAATTAACACTAATCATACCAACAATTTTCATAGGGTCAAATGACCCGACGTGATAAACAATGGTACACGACGGTGTTACTTAACATAAACAAAACAAAAAAAAAACAAGAATAGCATAAGAACAGTAGGTTTAATAAGTCAATAAAAGTCATAAAGTTTAACGTAGAGAAGTAAAAAATAATTCGTGTATTATCAATGCAAAAGTTTAAAATGGGTCATTTGACTCTTTATGGTATGATTAGTGTTAATGTATCACGATCCGCGACTGATGCGACTGTCGAAATACCCGCCGCGAGCGAATAGGAGTCAGCGGTGTTCATCGTCTTTTGTCTCGTTTCCATTTGAATAACTTCGTACCATGCCCAAAAAGACACGGAAAGACTTTTTAAGCTTCGCATTCAGGGTCTTTGTATTACAAACACGATTTTGAAAATAAAATCTATTTATTATTTTAACATAATCCATAACATGTACATTCTACAAGCATGTCTATATTTAACAAAGCAACATAACAGATGTTAATGTTAATATCATGCGAACTATTTGCCCCATTATACATCATATTAGAAAAAAAACCGGATCGTAGACAATGTATACACGAATAGCCCACACACACGAGGTTCTCGGGACGGAGTAATTTTTTTATTTAATATAAAAATTATTCCCCCTCCAGTACGTGTACAAATTTTAATCCATCGATTCATCCTCCGGAAATGAAAAGCTACATTGAAATTCGAACATTCCTTTCCCATCTTAGGAATGAATTTCAAAAAAATAACCTACATCATATCACAAAGAATACACCCTTCAAATTTCTAGGACTAGCGGTTTAGGCTATGCGTTGATATATAGGTTTATTAGTTAAGACTGAATGTTATAATGTAGATATGTAGATTACACTACTAATTAAAATATAATTATTCAAACGTGTTAAATTTCCCTAGCGTGTATTGTACAGCTACTTTACATTAACAACGAACATTGCAATTAAGATACACGTGTGTAGGTTTAAATTTAATCGCATTACAATTTTAACATTAAAACGATTCGCGTAGTCGACATCTCAGGCGTATTCGGCATGTAAGGGCAAACATATGTGAGACACATTTGTTTGTGGCAACGTTCTGTATAATGAAACTTAAGTGTTCATTCAGGGGAATGGCAGGGTATTACTTAAATGTTCACTGAATTATTTGCGTTTTAACTTCGCCTCACGTTTCCTAATTATTACTTCTCAAACTCATATTTGCTTCGACAATGTTTATTTTTAACAAATGCACATAAAATTAAAAGGTTTTTTAATGTACGTACATACTTAAATTGAATGCAATTATGATGAGGTAATATTTAATCAGTTGACTTTAAGTAAGCAAAGAGGGATTATAAGAGTGGTCGGGTTTTGATAATCCTTTTTTTAGGAGTATATACGATTAGACACTGTTCGAACACTATCCACAAAAAAAATATAGTTATTCTTCCTTCTGTTGATAATGTTTGACTTTTATTTAAATTATAGTTAACAATAACCATATTCTTCAACTGTCCAGTTCTATGGAGCGGTTATGCTTATGAAAACAATGGTTAACGTAAAATTCATTGTGTTTTTTTTCTTCTAATTACTAAAGATGAGACTGAATAGAAAATAAAAACTAACTAGATTCTCGACGCGATTGTATTGTAATTCATCGTGTTCTCGAGAAATCGGGACAAAAGTAGATTATCTGGATTACTGAACGCAATTTGTATTGAATACTAATGTAAAACTGTCATTCCAGATTAACATTTTACGCTGTCAATAAATGTAATAATCAATTATCAAATAAAGATAGCAAATTTTATTCGACAACACTGATACTATTCCCTGCAGGTCCTCCAGAACCGCTTGACCCGGCTCGCATCCTGGGCGTAGTGGTACCATAGGAGCATAGACCTGCACAGTGACCTTGGCCTTCCCACTCTGAAGCAGTTTATAAATGACTGTGCTCTCGTTCATTTTGAAGTGGCCAAGAACCACCCGAATCCACTCATCGTCCAGACAGTCGACCACGTGCCGATTCCAATTCCTCGTCCGGCAAAACGTCGCCCGCGTATGGCGTTAGTCAATCCCGAAGCAAGCGTCGGATCAGACAGAGAAAACACTTAAACTATCAACTCGATGCACAACACCACATGCACCTACAATACCAATCACCGATACACCTCACGCGTCGTGAGATGAGCTCGCGCACGAGCGAAGCGACACCAAGGCTCGCACACCACGTACACCAGATACACTCGTATTCCCGCTTCTCGCCCCCGCGGATTGAGACAGGCGAACGATAGTCGCAGTATGGGCCCGCGCCCGACTTCGAAAATAACATAACTAGGCATAGAGACAGTCATGTTAAGCCAGCTTCTCTGGTCAGTGTAGTTAGTGGATAAGCTCACGGATCACCGGATTCATGAGCCTGTTCAGATGAACAGTTATCCTATTCGTTACAAGTCGTCCCATTCGCTAATTTTGATGGTGATAATTGGTAAATTAAAACCATCCGATAATGAACATATTTTGACAGGAAAACGCCTAAGAATGGTTTTCTTTTGTAGTCTGTAGTAACTTTGTGCGTTATTGTATTTTTATTTGTCCTGATTTGCAAAAAAAATGTATAAAACAATATTGCTAGATACAGTATTAAAACATAAAAATTCAATTGAATTTTAGTATATGAAACTTCTTATCAAACATCGTTTCGGCAAAACGACGGGTCCAATAAATCTTGTGTTTATATTCAAGCCATGGTTTTATTTTTGTAAAAAGTTCCTTCGTTACCCTACATTCCTGTGCGAATTCAATTTCGTTTGGTTATGTAAAATTTAAAGTATTATAAAGTATGGTCCAAGTAAGACAGGTTATATTATTTAATCAAGAAAAGGTACGCATAAATAAGTTGGTGCGTGAAAAAACCAAAAACAAAGAAGGTGAGAGATAAAAGATTCGAGTCACGCTTTGGCTTTCACGCTTTCACGCCTCATTTTTTTTCGTATCTTAACAAGGGATTTACTTTAAAATATGCGTATTATATTAATTCACATAATAACTGCGAAAGTTATATGGCTTTCATTGAAAGGAATAAATAAATGAATAATAAGTGAATGGTATTATATAATAAGTAATAACCATTTTCACAAAATATGCAGAAAAAAAATTAAAAAAATACACTAGTAAAAAACCACCTTTGTAGTTTTAAAATGAAGCAAATTTTATGCGTACCTTGTAAGTCGATAAAAATACAAGAGCACAAGAATTTTATCAGATTTTGAATGTGTAAATTTTTTAATTATTACAACAGATTATTTCCGTTACGGTTTAATCAAACGTAAAATTAGCAATATATCATTTTGTGTTGGTCAGAAATCGAAAAATACGGACACTTAATCATTGTTCATAAATTTAATACAAGATATATTCGTGTAACTCGTTTATTTTATGTTAGAAATGGGAACATGCAATTAGTTTAATGAAAGATAAGGATCATAGAGAAGGCAAAACATTGTTGTAGTGAAGTATCAAGAAAGTGTTACAATGCACACGTGAACTAAGAAGTAACCATGTAAATGTAACAAGGGGCACGCTGCTTCAGCTAGCCTCGTTCCGACCACTCGTCTATTGTACGTGGAGGAGGGACAAGCGGCTGTCTACTTTACAACTAGACAACGTCGCGAATCTGAATGTAATTTCAAAATGCAATGTTTATTAAGCACATGAATTAAACACAATTGCCATTTTTTGTAATCTAAATAATTATTTTTCGTAATCACAACACATTCTTATTTGATGGAACAGATCTTTATATTTTTTTTTAATAATTAGCCAATATTGTCACGTATTTTTAGCTCCTACCCAACATATTTACCACAGTAAAAAACCTTAAATTTATATTGGATGGGATTGAAATTTTTTACACTTTTTGGGCTAACACTTGACCTCTATTTTACCTGATTTAAATAAAAATGAGGCCGTAGATGGTGAAGCGTGTTCGACCAGAATATTTCTGCCTCTGACTACCGGAACATAACAATACTATTATGGCGGTAGATTAACGTTGAACGTGATAGCAAGTCAAGCGAGTTAGGAAAATCTAGGCACCATCCAGACTCCAATGCACACGTGGTCCGAGAATCGAACTCGAAATCTTTACGTTATAATGCTAGCGAGAAACAACTGCACCATAAACACAGGCAGAATGAGTAAGAATTAACAATTACATGATCAACGAGCAAGTCACAACATGACTAGTAAATGCCAAAAAACTATCTAGAATATAAAATATATCAAAAAATAACAACGTAATACTAAATCACAAATTGAATTCTCAACGAAGCTGCCGCAAATTAACGCGAGACCTCGAAGCGTCTCTCCAAATGAATCTCAAATAACGGTGTCACCGGGGGCAATGAAATCCAGGCCAGCAAATTAAAATCAGACAAAATATTAAGTGTCCCTTGTGCAAACTTCAGAATGCAAATTTTCGCTTTTCATTTATTAAGGATTACCTAATTTAGTGTTTGATAAAAATTACTTGCTACAATCGCGTTTTTATCTGCATAGGGCGTTCAAGATAATTATAAAATTAAAGTAGCTAAACTCTCTAGAGCTCGTCTTGTCGAAGTATATTTAACTTATCATTTTATTTCTGAAACTGTTAAATGTGGTTTAAGGGTACACAAATATATATGCTGTTTGGCCATCTGATGTAGGTAAAAATAAAGTGTATAATATAAAACCCTTTTCAATAAATACTTAGAATGATTTACCTAAATATTTCGAAGTGTTCAAAACCAAAAAAATATATCCATTCATTAAATATAGATGTAATAGAAACAAAGGTATTGTGATAAAAAAAATCCATTTGTAATATTTTATATATATATACATATCGCAAATAATGATTCAGAATAACCAAATATCAATTTACACGCAGCGATAACATGGCGATCGTATAAAACCTACAGATGAAACCAGAGATAATTTTCCGCTTCATTCAGCCGTCGCAAATTCTAATCAAAATTTTTTATCATAATATTTAATCTAAAAGCAACGTAAAATATTGGTTTCAATTAAAATGAAAGCACAAAAATAAAGTTCAGAAATGCCTGTAAAGCATGTAGAGGTAGCTAGGCAAAGAGTATTGCCGTGACTTTTCTCTGTACATCTTCGTCTGATTTCTTTAGAAATGATGATGCTTTGTACCACTGACGGTGGATAACCACTACACTGAGTTTACTTCGAAGTGCATTTTCATTTGAATTATGACAATGGTAAAATATTAGCAACTATTATCTAATTGACTAGAAGTATATCAATCCGGAGACTTAGGTAGGCATCGCTATGACTTGCTGCTGTCAAGCGTAAGTTTAAAAATATTACTAATCTGTTTTGAACTCTATGACTTGTGAAATTACTAAGGTAATACGACAACCGTCTATTGATGCTAGGAAATAAGAAACCTACAACTGTTTATCTGATGAAAAATAAGATGTGAATAAAAGAAATACGATGATGTCACCTGCTTATCACATTTTTAAATGTCCTGAATCTGTCAGGCTACAATTGAGTTTATAACAGCTTCACCCTCTGCATATGTATGCGTAACGCGTACTAAAAAGGTGAAAGGTCCCTGAGTCCCGTTTTGTTTCGGAATTACCCTGAATTTCACTTTCAAAATAGGTTAGAGGCTGAGTATAAACGACTGTTTTATTCATAATGCTCTACCTACGAATAACAATTTAGGGTAATGAAAATCTCGTATTATGCACGAACTAAACATGGCTGGCTTTTATTTGCACGTGGAAATTGGCTACGTTTTATTTTCTTGCAGTGCCATATCAACGTACACTACTCATAATAATAGATCCAAAGCCATAGAAAATGATAATTTGCTTGCATGTCCCTTAAACAATTATAGTTTTATTTTTACTTTTTGTTACAGCTCAACAAATATAACTATAATATTTGTTCCGAACTATCACCTGCAGACTTGTCTGTTTTTATTAGCTTTCGGAGCCTTGCATTTGATAATAAACGGATCACTAACAAAAATCTTACCTATGCATCGTTCCCGATAGGATGTTGCTTCTTAAAATAATATGGGATATATACCCGTAAATAATTTATCCCCTTCTATACACAATGCAGCCATAATGGATATAGAAATATTATCAAATATTGATCGATGTATCGATCATTCATGTATTCACAAATGCTATTGTGATTCATTCAAAAATATTGAAATAAAACATATAACAGAAGTACAACATGATGAATACTAGGTTCCAAAGGTATCAATGAGATATTCTATAAATTTTCAAAACATTTTAATATTTATGTGGTTCTTAGTCATTAAAAAAAAATGTTTTTCTTGCGATACGCGCCTTCGACTTTTAAGAAAAAATTAACATATTTACCGCACAAAATAACCGCAGCCGGGCCTAAACAATTTTATATTCATGTATGTCTTTAACTGGATTGTTTACGAATTATTACAATCGGCGGACATTAACCACTTTGCTGTCGATATTCCGCGCATAACGACAAAGTGTTTCGCTTAAACTTTCTTAACGCGGACAGCAAAAGAATTGGAATAGCGTACCGGCGTCAGTGTTTCCGGCGAGATATGACGCGCGAATCTTCAAGAGTAGAGTGAAATAGACCTTTTCTAGACAAATGCGATTGTCCATCATAGAGATCTCCACTTAGCATCAGGTAGGGCCGTGGTCAGGCGCTACTCTAATGTAAAAAAAAGATATCTAAAATAGGTAGAGAGGAAGCGTAGAACCTAGAAGTGTCTATCTGATGATAAATGTTATCAGACTTTTAGATAACATCTCCTGAGTGCCTAGGTTGGTAAGTATTTATTAGTAAAGTATATTGAATACTTTGTTTATCCTTTTGTATTATACGTTATAGGAGGTTGGAACGTACTGTTACCACTTCATGATTTAAATTTTATTATATTAAAAAAGATCATAATCCTATTTCAGAATATCTTTATGAGAGGAGATATCGGAATATAGAATATTGGGAATGAAATGAAGATCTTCATGACCGTAACTAATATATAAAACTGCATAGAACCAAGTGGTTTATTCACAAAGCGTGCGTATAACATAGTGTTAATAATTTGTGGACGGGTATGGCACGTGCGAAAACTCGTATATTGACCAATATATCGTGAACCCTAAACGGTCACATAAAACGCAATATTGCGGAACATTTCACTTATACGTACGTACCTTTCATTATACGCACTCGTATATGTTTTATCGAGAACAATCCTGTGTCGTAAACATTTTTGCAATAATTATATTAATACTTTCACGTCCGCATATTTCAGTTAAATATTTATGATTGGCTCCGGCGAAATTGGTACCATATTTTTTTTAATCACATGGAATATACGTTCTAAGTGTATTAAAAAAAAACGTTTAAACGTTAAAGTGTTATATAATTAAAAAAATGAAAGGAGTTTTTTTATAAGTTTTTGAGTTTAAGGATGTATTTTATTAACTTATTACTGTTCAATTGTAACAAAATGTCACCACTATGATGTCGCTGGACTACCTACTTTATCTCCGGGGAATAACTGTAACTAGCTTAGCTCATATTTAAAAAATAATGTTTTAAACATCGCGAAAATTTACATGTAAAATCTTAGTTTTATAAAGCTTTATCTAATTTAAGAAACGTACCTAACAAAAATTTCACAAACCTTTTCCGTAGGCAACCAAAAACATAGTATGGAAAATTTTGCGAAATTAAGCGACCTAATCAAATAATTTCGCTATAATTATTTGGAGTTTTTAAAACATCGATTTCAAACTTAAATAAATTTTAAAACATTAACCTAGTAAATCGAATAGTAGCAGACTTCACGACTAATTCAATGCAAATATGCATTAAAATTATAAAATGGGCTAAGATTCTTCAGTTAAAAGTGAGCATGTCCCTAATAATAGACACGAGTGCTACTTAGGGGCTTATCGCTTATATTTATTTATCAACACTGAATTTTGGTAACAACTGATTATCGCCAAATCAGCTGATTACGTGTCATATCATATGTCAACAAATTCACACACGAGTACTGATACAAATCTGTATCCGATTGTTATTGATTGTTAATCGTGTTCAAGATTATCGGCCAACATACTTGACGAGGCATTTTTGGAACTTTATCTTTTCACCAATAAGGTTATTTAAAACCAATTCTGACAAAAAAAATTCATTTAACAAATCAAAACTGAATTCAATTACATGCATATGACAAAACTGTTTTTATGTCTGGTAAGGTTTATGAATGAAAAACGATGCTGCTGTAATTTTCCATATGAAAAACCCCAATAACTGAGAGTTCGACTACAAGACCATATCTATCAATACCATCTATAATATAGAGTACTTTTATAATAGATGACAATATAGAGTACTTTTAGTTTGAGATCAACACTCAACTAAATCGTTAGACACGTCAAATTAAAAATTACCACGTATTGTAAATTTTAATCGAGAACGATTGTTCATTATCCGCTTCATTATAACTTGCAAGTAGGTAGCTCTGTAGCAATTTAATGTGTTAAATTTATTTAAACCACTATAAACACTTATTTGCCACTTAGGGAAAGAAAATAAGTGAATAGGTTTACATGTAGTGGACTGTAGAATGGTTGTATATTTTTTTATAGAAATGGTATCGTCGATGCACGCCCTCAGTGAATTACGAAGGACTATTATATTATTTATCTCACGATCAATCTCGTCCTTATTTAATAATGCCTACAACAAAAGAACAAAGTCGGGATGGCGATACATACACGCAATTTTTTCAGCCTCACCATCCTATTTCGTACATTTAGAAATTTCAAATTCATTATTATTCGCTTTTATACATTATCATAAAGAGGGCTTAAATATTTATTTCATGGAATGACGTCGACCCCGGGCCGGATTCGATTACGGCGATATATTCTGGCCGTCGGCGTTGCCAGATGCCGTCATCCGTAAGATATATTGCGTAGCATATTCCGGTTAATATAGATCGCCTTATGTAATAAATTTTACTAATGTTAAATCAATTAATACAGAGGCAAATTAAAAACAGCTATTCAATATTTCCAGACAAATTCTAATTACACACGATAAAAGTCTAACTAAATTGCACTAACAATCTTCACGTCATTCGAATGACGATAAAAGAGAATGGATTTCATTTAAATTTCGAACCGCGACTGCTTGATGGTGAAGCTGTTGATTAGTATCGGAACAACGGACCCCGTGTAGCACATTCGACAAACGATCTTACAACTGAAAAATACATTTACCTATAACCTTAGATCAGTACTTCCGATATCATATAATAAATAAACATGCCCCATTATCACTGTGGTAATCGGAAAACTGTATTCACAAAACGTCTGATAAAGTACACACGGGTATCACCGTATCAACAAATCAGTTCGAGTGGCGCTGAACAAATAAATTATCTAATCATAAACACTATGCTTTTTTATACTATCGACGTTTTCATCGTATTATGTGTATCAATATTTAAAAAAGAACACATTCTGTATTTGTTTTGTTATTAAAATAAAAAGTGGGCCAAAAGGACAGTTTTTATACTTTTATTTCATTTTAGCGATTTGTTCTTTACTTATAAATTATATTTTTTTATACTAAATAAAAAAAAATAAAATTATAAAATGGTATTCTCGAAACTGCTACTACGAGTTGTATTATTTAATCAAATTAAATTCTTAATTAGTTCTTTTTGTGCTCACTACTATGTAGTAGACAATTTTTATTTTACAATTTTCTAAAGTACATAGTACATGTGACGGAACTAACGACTAAACTACTTTTGGTTTGAACGCAATTGAGTATTAAGTCTTTATAATAATTTAACTAACAGCTATAGTACAATTTCGTCCAGTATCAGCAGTAGTTATATTTTTGTATACTAAATGAAACATTAAGTATCGTTGACGCCGGAATATAATAAAGGTAACGTTAATCCAAAATTAATAGCACAGCCGTTCTCCGAAGGGCATAGAGTCGGACGTAAAACTTTATGTCTGTATCGAAATGGGTCCCCCCCGCCGTTTATGGCACCGTTTGCCCAATGACGCTTAAGTTAATGACCTAATGTGTCCGCAGTAGATATAAAGAAAAGTTTTTGTATTAAACATGTCACAAATTGTCTACGTGTTCGAATCTGGGTCTGTTGATGTCGCCAAATTAGTCCAAATAATCACACCAGCTGCAATAATATTTCCACACTACGACACACTTTTACAGTAGCTATTATTTCATTACAGAAAACCAATTATCGGTTGTATATTACTTAAACTTTTATAATAAGTATTTATTTAAAACATTGATAGTTTGTTATGAACCAAGAGGTATATACAGTAGCAATGAGTCAATGGGCGTTTGTAATCAATTAATTGTGTAAGCATGATTCGTGAATAATTGATTCTCTCCTTATCGACCATTAACAAATCCGCATAATATGGCACTATAAAATTGCCAATGCACAAGTTTGCGGCTTACGTCCATGAAACGCTTATAAAAGAGTCGTCACGTACCCACATGTTAACACAAACTACTAAAGCGGCATTAACAGTACATTTGTCTCTATCCAAACTGTCGGGAACAGTGAGCGCAGAGTAAATATTTTATTAGTCAACAAGACTTGGCTCTTGTTTGATAACACCAGCAAAAAGCACCGACTACTCTAGTTTAGTTTTATTTTTTTTATTATAAAAAGATAAATACTGGCAGTCATCCGAAATTGCAAAGCATAGTAATGTTTTTTAAAAACAATATGTACCAAATATGACTTAATTTATATTAATGTTATTCCATTTTTTAAGTAATTAACGACCTCATCGTGTCTTCATCTCGTGTTGAATTCTAGTGTCAAACCCCTGACAATAAAAAATGTTTCTTTTTATCGGTTATAGGCTAACACTTGGCCTCGATTTCACCTGAAGTGAAGTGCCAATGAGACTGTAAATGATGAGGTGTTTTTTCCAGAATACATCTGGTTCTTACCTGTATGAATGTAGGAACACAGCAATGCCATTATGGCGACAGATTGACATTGAGGGCGGTAGTTAATCAAGCGAATTAAAATAATACTACCACCTTTCAGACTACACTACTCCTGTGTCCCGGAAATCGAACCTGGGACTTCCGCTTTACAGGGCAAACGGAAAAAAAAATCAAATAAATTACTGATAAAAATAATTAAAAATACTTTACATTATTTTTTAAAACTAACATCCCTGGCCTAGAAGCCAGTATTATTTCGTTTCTTTGAATATTCCTGTAATATTTTCATTAAAGGTCACAACGATAAGAGCCGTGTACGATTGGATCATAAAGTTTTATGTTCAACTTCAAAACCAGTACAGAGCTTATCCGTAAATCTCTAACGAATATCACGGCCCTTAATGTCGGATATTATGACGACAGATAAGTTTTTAAAACGGTTATACCACCCCAGTTCTCTTATATGGAATAGAACCGATATAACTAATACGACTAACATGACCTCAACTTCACTTGATGTTAAGTGATAATAGAGCCATAGATGGTGAGGCGTGCTCGCCTAAAATACTTCTGGCTCTGACATGTAAAAACTGTAAAAACTGGACAACAACGCAAGATATCTTGTTTTTAGCAAATTGTATTCGATTTCATTTCATGTTTTTTTTTTTTTGGAATTAATCGGCAACTCAAGAATAATTAATATAATAATGACGCCAAATACTAATTATAAATGCATGTATTTGCTTTCCATTAATGTGACGTAGGTAGTTCGAATATTTAAAAAATATGAGAACATTCTATTTGCCTACGAATTGCTTCGTGTAATCAAGATCTGTAAAAAATGTAATATAAAAAAGGATTTCATTTTCAAAGAATCAGAGATCTTCGCGTTAAAACGCAAGCCTTCAGCCACGGCATTACAGCGACAGTTAAATTTTTACTCCGAATATACAGCGGCAAACTATACAAACAAGATAACCTAGTAAAAATTTAGTTATCACACAAAATCAAACACTGAACTGACCAAACGTTGACAAAGATCACACTCGTCAAACTGAACGCCTAGTAAATAGTAGTTCAGTGTATAACCCACTTCACATTCGGTTGACGATCCAAAAATTTATAACCATATCAATGTTTGTGCACACCTGTTGATTTCGAATGATGTTTGCCCAAAGTTTATCGATTATAATACTCAAATTGATTATATCAAAAAGTATTAATAATGTTGATATGGATGGCATAGCTCGCCAGCTAGACATAGTAGGTGAGCGTAAAAAAGAAAGTTAATTCGCTTTTTCAAGACAGTAGTGTATCTTGACGACGATGACCTTTTTAAAAGAATAAAATAAAAAGATTCAAAAGTAAATCAAAACTTTATCGATTTTTATTTGTATTTACTGTATAAACACACTATCACGACAGATTGTCAAATTTCATGAGACCGTATAAATTGACAGCATGTCATTTTAGAATCTGCACGAAAAGTATCCAAAGCCATACCCAACAATTAAATGTCATCGTAGCTATTACAAAAAAAAACAATAATGTTCATGATAACTATTTTATCACGATGTATTTCCAGATACAATGTCAGTATTATACGAATACCTATGGAGTAATCTTGTCAGCAGATGTAATCTGCGATTATAGCTCTTGCCATAGGGCCTTCGCTCACAATAACACGGCGCATATAATATACATGTTTTAACTGGATTACGCTATGGAAATCTATTATAAATTCTTGTTAACTTTGCCCGTTTCTAGACAACACCCTCTCTATTTGTAGGGTATGTACAATTATATTCTTTACTTTCAAAACATACACTTTAATTTACACATTGGAAAAAATAGAATTCAGTGGTCCTTATTAAAAATTTACTACATGATATAATAAAGAATTAAAGTCTTGAAGGTCTAGATATCTGAACCGGGATCCACCAGCTAATATTAATAAAATTCAATGAAAAAAGAATATAAAACAAATATTAACCGCAAAGTCGTACCTCGCGTACACAAACATTAAGTTTAAGCAACTGGAAACGATAACCGGATAAGGCTTGATTTACTTGTTCAAAATTCTCCGAAAGAAATGCTGCAAAACGAGGTTTGATTTTTATTAATTCATAATACAAAAAAGTTCGATTCTTATGTAATATCGACGTACATATATGATATGAATTGTATACTTTGTTGAATCGATATACATTATTTCAATGTTTACATTTTAGATTTTTTCTGGTTTCTCGTGAAACTAATATTTCATCTGTCCAATAGAAGTTTCCTACGGAAAAGGCCATTCGTCAAGTTTAAGGTTCTCGAATCGATCGCTCGCTAAGTTTCGTACGAGATTTCTCCTTTAACAAAACCTGCAAACTATATCTTGCAGGACATTTACATAAGTATTGCAAGTAATTTCTATTTAATACTATGAACATATGTCCATATACATGTTAATTTTTTGTACATCTATGTGCGTAAATAAGGTAATAAGCCTTAATGATTTAGCTAATGGTATTGAATAGGTTCTCGATATTCCACGCGTCGGGGCTAGTTATGTTTAATGTACTACATATAGTTTAACCGCTTTTACATATATTATATTACTTTAATATTATACACAATTTATCAGTCGTGGGAATACCGGTATACTTCTTCCCTTAAATTTAAACCTGTGTTAGCACACAATATGAAAAAAAAACAATTTTAGCCTCGAATTACCGGAGGCAAAATCAATTTTTCTTATGGTTTAATTTTGAAATATTCTCGTTCCAACAAAATTAAATCGTATACATAACAAAGAGAAAAGAATATAACAAAATATACAAGACCTCTAATTTAAAATCTCATAATTATTGGCTAATATTTCCGAAATTTAGGAATAAAATATGCTCTTATTAATACATTAATATTACATAAAACGTAGACGATTACTTGACGAAGATTTTTTCGGATGCATAGAAAACAGTCACAATAAAGCTGTGATTTCTGTTAAGTTATATATTACTAGCATTTTTATAAATAAATGTTTAATAAGGCATTTTAAAACGTCAAGATTTTTTTCGTAAAACGTCCAAACGGTATAAAACATCCTACAAATTTAAAAACGTGATTTTTTTATTAACGCGCAATAGCACTTCGCTACCAAATAACTCTAAAGAGAATCTATATAACTAAATATAAAGATTATATAACTTGTACTTAAAAAAAATCATAAAAATCATTAATGCATAAAATGGGAAAGAAAGGTTTCTTGGTAGTAAAGAACAGAAATTTTAAACTAACTACTTTACGAACAGAAAAGTGGCTCCTAACTCAGGTCAGAAAACAATCCAATTAAGTTTTAAAATTCTACGCAACCCCACACAAAGTTTCAAGAAGCTTTGGCCAACTTAAGTATTATAAGACTTCGTAATTATGATGAATATTATTAAAAGATTAAATCTAAACAAAGAAAATTATAATGATCTGTTTTTTTTTTCTAATTGAGTCGTATTAATATTTGGCACGACATTTAAACACAAAAAAATTATAAACCTTTCGTCTGTCTGTCTGTCTGGTTGGGCTAATCTCCGAATATAATTTACCGATTTAGATGAATCTTTCACCAACAGTTAGCTGCTAATTTCATTTTAGAAAATTTGCAAGAAATCGAACTAAAAGAACTAAAACATTGGAATTCGTAAATAAATACCGATTCAATGATCAGTTTCACTGACAATTTTTAAATTTTACGATAATTACCTTTGCCATTTAACAAAATTAATGAAATCAATAAAAATACGTAATGCAACCTACGCTGGGTTTAAAGATTTGTTATGTATTGTATTTCAACACAAGGTCATGGCTTTGAGACATAACAGAATATTTATGTTCCTTATTTGGGTAGTCATTTTAGATAATTAATTTTTTTATATATTTTATAATTTAAAAAACAATGATTACGTAAAATGAAAGTCTAAATTATGAATAAACTCCATAAAAACGGTTTGTTATAATGTATTACGCCAACTTTTTCATAGCGACATTTTAAATGAGTATAAATTATTAATGAAAAGTATTTTGAAACTTCGTAAAGAACAGTATGTCAATCATCAAATGTAAACATTGAATTTTGAAGTATATTGTTTGTCACGCAGTATTTTTTTTCTAATCCGTAATCTAGTAGTATCGTTGAAACAACCCAACGATTATGTACCGATCAGAGTAGAAATTGAGAATCGAAAGTTGTAGTCCAAAACCGCCATTACACAATTGTCGTGCCCCAACTACGAGCAAAAGCGTAGTTTTAGCAATGTCGGATAGCATAACTTATTCCATTTAATAGTAAAAACTTTAAGCGTAAATTTGACGAGACCATTAAAATAGTCGTAAAATTAACTGAAGATAGTAAATAATGCATCAAAATAAAGTTTGTAGGTGTCACATAACATGAAAAGAAATAATTCAATGATGTCATTTTACCTATTCTAATGTAAAATAAAACAGAATAGAAGAGCATTTCCAAACATAAAATTTTAATAAATCTACACCTACCAAATAAAATAAAGTAGTGTAGGATTATGAATATTTTATGTTTTAATTACACCTTTCATATCAGTTTTAATCTATTAGTGATATTTCATTCAAACAATTAGTACAACAATATTGGTTTAGCACAGAGCTTTTTAATTTTTGTGTAAAAAGTACTCATTACCTCAAAACATGGGTAATGTAAGAAAAAATAAAATGTAATAACTGAACATTATTGTAATATTTTGTTCATTTATGTTAGACTAATAAGGATCCCCGGTCATTATAAATAATAAAATATTAAAAAAACTATAAATATCAATATAACTTTTTCTGAACTATAAAATGATTCTTTTATATTATGTAATAATGTATCGGTTAGTTATGGTATTATGCCTAGAGTTATATTACTACTTTATCAAATAACTAAGATTTACTAACATACCTACAGTTAGCAATCAAATATAATTATATCTTATAAAATGTAATCTATGATCTTTAGTTCTTGCAAATCATAATTACAGTTATGATAATTTGTTCCACAAATATGGTGCATATTACATAATATGTAATGCAGTTAATAATAATGAGGTAACATACAACGGAACAATAAAAACTGAATAAACTATCTAAATAAAAATCATTCTTTATAGTTATACAAAATTTATTTCATGTTGTAAATATAAGCAACAGAAATTTAATAAATGAAAATACTTTTAAACACCAAAGAGTTTTTTCTGTCATACCTCTCAAAAACAAACAAATATATGCTGTATGTGGCTAAACATGCAAAAAGAGTAGAGAAACTCAAGAACAATTTAAATTTAAAACCGTTCATATTTGTCAAAAATAGACATAAAAAAGGAATTAGAAACTTCTCTCTTGATGATTATAAAGAGATTCGAACTGAAAGAAATAAGTAAGTATTAACATCTTATGAGATTAAAGAAAGATATTGTCTTTTACTATAAATATTATAGATTCCAGAGATTTAATACATATTCAATACCTCAATAAAAATAAAAATATGTAATAGCTTTATTAAAAAAAAAAATATTATTAATCGCAAAATATTCACTGAAATTTTTATGCTTCAATTAATTTGTCTTTTGTCTAGTATAAAAAATTGCCTAACATATGTTCATAACATATGACTAGAAAAAAATTATGTATTTAATCTATTGATTTATTAATAGACATAGAAAATATTAACGAAAGGAACAAAATGTTTAAAAATATTCTCCAGTAATACTTAACAATATTCAAAAAAGTAACAGGACATCGCATCTTTTTATATCAGAGGACATGCTAAGGAAATAAACATCTCTAAACTGGAGGCCGGTTCTAAAATTAGAACGACGCAGACTCCGAGAGTTTACGTATGTTTACTAATCCTATGTTAACAAGAAAAGATAAATAGTATGTACTGACCTTTGAAATGTGTTTTAAGAATGTTTTCCTGTTGTTAAAAGTAAACAATTGTAAAGGAAACGTTATTATTGATAAACGCACTTGTAAATAACACGCACAATATACATAAAATGTCATAGAGTGACGTATTTATTGCAATCACTTCAATAAATAAATTTTATGTCGTAGATGACAATAACATTATTCGCATTTTGAGGCATGCGACGTTTTAATTCGCGTTGTTTTAGTCGCAGCAGTAAACTGCAAATTTCAACTGACACAAGAAGGGTAACGCAGTGTTACCAGGATATAAAATCATATTAGATTTTATTTTGCTATGAATTACAGGGAAAAATGGTTACTTTATGTCAATGTTAATACATGTAGCACAGTAAAAGCTCGGTTACTAATCAAATATCTTAGCTATACAGATTTATCATCTTATCTCACAAAGCGATAGCGCAACGGGATTCAAGGTTGTTAGTGTCACAATGGTAAAAACCACGACCGTTCTGCTCTCGTCTCTATCTTCTTAAATAGGTTTAGACTCAAAACGAATTTTCTTTAATTTAAACAGCTGCTCTCTCCTGTCCTCTTCTCGATTTTCATCTGCTACATTCCATTAGGCCGGTGAGAGGTTCCATTAGGTGAGACCGTAATCTATTTTCGAAGGGATCTCGGTAGCTAGCTTATAGACTCTGCGTCTCTAGCTGGACCAAATGTCAAGATGATAGATCCAAAACTTGTAGGATCAACGTCAACCCAGACAAGAGTAAAGTCTAAAATAAAAAGCTCTTGGGAAAACCCCTTGTACTTCACCTTGTACTTTGCCTGCAAGATATACAGCTAATAGTCAGATCATCATCCTTGACCGAGCTATTCCATGGAAGGACTCGGTCAAGAATTTTAGAGTCATTTACGACCGTTATATACCATATCAGTCCTATTGTTATCGATCTCCAATCTCGTTTCTTGGAAGTATCCTTTACGCAACACTGTCGTTTGTTCTGAACCATTTATGCAGCTAGACACACTCTATCGTCAACCCTTCCTCGCAAACCACTACAAGCACCACATCACGCTACGCGTACGCTGCACTCGCCGCCTGTAGCAGCGCAATCTGAAGTTACACCCATATCCCTGGGTGGTTCTTGCTACCATTCACGTCACAAGCAAAGATGTTACCTTCGCTTCTTGGCGACCAGTCATTATTAGTCGTTTTTAAATTGTTTGGTTCCATATCTGCAGGTTTGTCTGGTGGGGCTGCAAATGTCAAAAAAACTAACTTCAATCAAAGCCAGTTAGAAACTTAATGATATAATAATAGTATTACGATAAACTGAGTCTGATATTATTAAATAATATTTCTTTAATCATTTAAAATTACGTTTCTCGTAAATTTGCTTGAAGTTTCGACGTAACTACACTGGCAACGGAAATTATATTAATATAATAATTTAATATCTCAAACTCTGAGTGGAAAGTCTAGAACAATGAAACAATAGTTATTGAATCATGAATAATGCTTTAAATGGTCTCAGTACTTAATAATTTCCTATCGAGAACAGTATAAGTTAAATAATAAAACTTCATTGTACAACAGTCTACTATTAATTTATTTGTAATGATTACTGTTGGTATCATACTACATAAAAATTATGTTTACTTTTCTGAATTTAATTGTAAAAGACTTGAAAATATTTGTTTAGGAAAATTGATTGTAAAAAGAAGCGTAGAAGTTTTTTATTACATGTAAAAGTTACAGAGATATTTAAACTAAAGCGTGAAGAAGATTATATACACAAATACGTTATAGATCAGTTATCGTTACAGAACAGTATCTTGCCCTCATGAAAATATTACAATAATCTGCTTGTTTTTCTCATAACGTGCTTCTTAAACCAACTGAAAAGACTTTAAAATAACACTTTTAAAAAGTAATATTTGAAAGTTTCCACTGATTCTTAGTTTCATTTTTTTTTTACAAACTTTCCACGATTGATTCAATACTTTTAAACGTTTTTGTTTCATAATAATTATTAAAAAAGATTTTTTGTGAAATATTATGCTACCAATGTGAGCTCGCCATTTATTTCTACGAGTAGAAAAAATAATAGTTTTTATTAAAAAGCTTAAAACCTAAAATTTTTTAAAAATAACTTTACCTAAATTCACGCCAAAATGGAGATGGAATTTACGAGAATGTGAACAATCTGCAATAAGATTAACAATCTTATGGTATAAACTCTTAAAATTTTATTTTAACTTATTAATATTCCATGTTATTAATGACTTTTTGTAATAAAAACAATTTTCAAAGTTTTGAAGTCAAAATCCTTTGCTTGGCATTCTTAGATTATGACATTGTACAATAATTTTAGGTCAGCCAAAACTTTAGGAAAAAGTTTATTTATGATAGCTAAAAAAGTTAAAACTGGTGCTAAAGGTGACTTAGCACCTTGTAATATTAAAAAATATGTATATCATTTAATTTCAATATCAATATTATATATTTTTTTAAATCTGCCCTTTTTATAATGGTTTCTAGGCAACGCTTTCTTGTTAAACATTCCATGTCCATTTTCAGCCATATATAAGAACGGTAACTATGACGGCCAAGTATAAGAAACACTTAATGTTCCGTTCGTTGACGGTGAGCAATACTATTAGCCATTTAGGCTTTTACATCCTTCCCAAACTGGCCACGCCAATCCGTTGTTCTTGAGCTTAAATATTTTGGCAGTCATCAAATCACTTCATCAATGAATGTGCATTTTCGTATCATATAACAGAATAAATAAACATTCAATCCGTTTCGTTTTCTGTTTATAAACAAATAACCTAAAACAATGCGAAAATTAAACATAACATGAATGTATCATAACAATTTTTTCAGCTATTGCTCAATACGTAACAACAAACATATCACCCCCGGTGCAAGACTGTCATTTGGGCAAAAATACAATTTTTTTTAGAAAAACCATTCATAACTTTGATAACTTAAAAAATACTTTGATATTTTCCGATTTAGTCAAGATAAACAAAATATACCATAACATCAAATTTTAGGTTCTGGTTTAAAACATAATGTTCCTGAAATATTTAAAAAAATAAATAAAAAAAAATATTTTAAAATGTACAGTAGATTGCCCAACCATTCAGGTGGTGAGGATGATATTTGGCATTGTGTCGTATTACTTTTATATGCTGGATTTTAAAATAAAAATGATAAGTAGTCTATGTACATAATATATAAAAATATATAGAAAATGATTGATGATTTCGCGTAAATTTTTTTACTAGTATACAAATAGCATTTTCACTTGATCTTATATATTGCTTCTCGCCTGTGACAATGGTGATCTATCCAACATTTTCAAAACGAACAGTTTTGTGCATAAGCGCTTAAACGTTTTTCATGTAAAACATAAGTTGGAAGGCATCTGCTGAAGATTGGCGTCCCGCAGAAATTCTCACACCGATCGGCCTTGCGCTACCTTCGTTACCAATTAAATTGTACGTTAATATGATAAATTCAATAATTTTATTTGTAAAATATTATAAATAAAAGGAATGAACTACAGCCATTAAAAATAATTAAAAGGCTTCGAAAAGATCTCTCGTCCGCAAAAAGAGTTTTCAATGATTGCATAAAATATATTAAGCCTTAACTCCGCTGAATTCGTTCAATAGATATCAATAAAAGAAAACGTCGACTGTGACCCAGCATCGATTTATCTTGCCGGGCGAATGGATGGTTATTGTTAAATCTATAGAAAGTGCAAGCCATTCAACAGCGAGAACATGTATTCGAATTTGAAAGTCATTGAATTTAAATTACACATTTACTCGTAATATAAGTATAATCTAAGTTATGACAAATACGCGTTCGGGATAATCTTATTCATTCTTGCCCTGATATATCAAAAGATTTGTATCAACGAATTTATCGCAGATAAACAAAACAAACTTCTTGTATTAAGCTAAAGATATAGATAAAAATTAAGATGTAGATAAAAAAATAATTTTGGTTTTTCTTTTTTAACTAATGATTTCTTTCAAAACCATTAGGTCAACATTGCGTATGTAAGTTTACTACCCACATGTAATATTATTATTGTCTGATAATATTTATTATTTTCTGATCCATTTTTCTTACTCTTCAACAAACTTTACAGTTCCTAGCTAGACGACTGTTGATTCGTTGCGGAAAATTGGATTCTTTCGAGCAATTTGACGCTTTGTGTTCTAGTTTGCTTGGAACAGAAAATTCTCTGTAATTTCTTGAATGCATTATGTTATTTCAGACAAATGGCGAAAGCTTTAAGTATATCTAATATACTTGAAATAAATATTTGCTTAATTTTTAAATTGGATCACTGAGGTACATAACAATTTCACACTTATATAAAAGAACAGGGGATGAAATGAATTTTGTATAAAAGATTAAATTGAAGTTTAGTAATTTTTGTTACATAATTTTAGAAATTAATAATTCTGTAGAAGCTATGTACAAATAGTATAAGGTTCATCTCCAATGTGTTATAGAATTAAATATTATAGACTTATGTAATATTATATATTTTTAATCGACGCCAAGAAGAAAAATTTTACGTTTAATAAAATCATAACTGTGTACTGATTGCTTCGATTTTGATAGTTCTCTTTTTATTTCAGAAGATAATATAATTATTTTTGCAGTTAGTAATGTTTCTATGTATTAACGCTTTAATTCTTTTTAACTTTACTTTTTAACGTATTCTCATACAACTAAATTAATATTTTAATAAGTTTTTCTCATATTCGAATTATTAATTATTATTGAAAAGTTTTTTTTTAAATCACGATATAACATTTTCATCAAATCTAATATTACAACACTCCTATGTTTGTGCAAACTGGATATTTATTATTCCATTATTTCACGACAATAACTCTCTCTGACTGTATCTGTACGTTAACCTAAAAATAAACTGGCAGAAGACACGCAGGCTTGAGCAACGTGAGCCCAAAAGACTTTGACTAATTCGTTTATGGGGATCATTTCCGATAAAAATACGAATTTATCCCTAAACCAAAGCGCGTACTCGCGTTATTTTACGTGAAATTGAAAATGTGTGTATTTTCAAAATTCTTAGTACGATTTTCTTTTTTATTTTGATATAGTCAGAGTATTATACGTGCATAAAGAAACATATTATTTCTAGTACCTACGCTGATAAATTTTTCGAAAAACTACTTGATTCAAATTCATCCCACACTAACATCACTTCTGTGTAGGTTCCCGAAAAAATTGACAAATGCATATATGCATCTTCAGTACATGCTAGATATTAATATGGAAAGTTTTAATATCCAGCATGGAATGAAGGAGGACTGGAATTGAATGCATACATATGTAGTTTTCGCCGGAAGTAAAAATGGCGTCCATAGGCTCTAAAACTTATTTTCAATGGCTTGATTTAACAAAGATTTTACCCAGAAGGGTCCCTTTGAAGCGACCAAAACACATTTGGTAAGGTATGATGATTATAATGGTCACGATGATGTTATTTATTAAAATGAATTTTTGAAATTTTATTATAGTCGTATATTAATAGACATCATAAATTAAGTATCAAACGCTCTCTAACCACGTTTAATATGAGGCAGCTGCGAATTACCACATTATTTATTGAGTCATCAATTATACTCGACTTATGAGGACGATATATGAATTACTTTCTACATTTTCCACGCTGAATGATAAATTTTAATTACGGCTAATTAATAAAATCAACTTAACAAGCGTATTATTTATTCAAATGAACACGAAACCATGGGTAAAATTTACAGGTTTTGCTACAATTTAAATAATTAAAATAAATATACTGATTCTTACACGATTATCAGTTATAAATTTTTTCATTGGTTGCCAATAACAACAATCATCGCCAGAGCTCAATTCACCATAAACCCGACTATCAAGAACAATTCTTAAAATATTATCAATAATCTAACATTCAATATTTATGTGATGTAGTATGACGTATTCTAAACTATAATAAAAGTGGGGTGGTAAAGAGTGAAAAAAGCATATCCGTAAAATGCTTATAAACACATCTTCAAAGACGTAACAGGAAAGTGACACCTTGTGGTATGTAAGATCAGTAAATCATAAATAAACATAACATCATGTTGCTGATATACTATGTTGCGAAACTTTTTCACTAACTAAACAGGACCCTGAATCTTTCATGTATAGACATAAGACGATATTCTATATAGACACTACTCTTCAAAGACGCCGCTTCATTAAGTTCTTCCTAGTTTTTTTGCTTGCGCTACTAAAACTTAAAGCCTATTAGGAAGAGGCAAAAATTTTAATTACTTTCTCCATAGAACGTTAATGGCTTCTTTGCTTGAACTTACAACGAAATATAATGAATATAAAATGAAGCGAACTTAATCGAAACGAAGGCAAATCGAAAAGCATTGTTAAGAATTTCCTTCGATTAAAAAAAAATAGATTAAACGAGACGACATTGCGGAGTAAAGAATTGGCATGAAGATAAAGGGTTCTCTTAACTGTTAACTCGTGGATGAATTCTTTTTGAATACGTGAATTAAAAACTTGTTTATGTTTTCTGAATCGCTGATAGCTTTAAAGACTCCAATTAAATCACTCGTAGTATTGTTGATTTTTCTTATTTGATATAATATTTATTGCTAAGTTAATAAAATAATTGCAATTGTTGTTGTGTTCTCGTGTGTAAACTTTTTAAAAAAATCATACTCTTAATTTTTTCAAAGATCGATATTTCTCGTTCACTTTTACTTGTCAAAGTCTTATGTAATCCAATTTTTATGTAAAACTTTAATTAATAATTTAATTGAACGTGACGCTTAATTTGTCATATAATGTTTTATTTCAATTCTCTCATTTTGCTTTGCTGCACCTACCATAAAATCCCATTCTATTTTAAATCGATGGACAAAGTATGGTTGTCGGAATAAATCCGTATTTTGTGTACAAGTCAAACTTTGCTTGGTTAAGGCTCATGCCTTGACGGCTATAGTGCATGTTATAGCTGTCATTATTAATTCCATCAAAACGGTGAAATAGATTAAAAATACTAAATTCTAAATATATCATAAGAAATAGGTTGGATTATTGTGAGTTTTTTTGAGCGCAACTAGCTAGCTACCTCATATAATATCAATTTGTCTTTATTCTTCATTGCTGTCATATTTCGCTAGTCACACATATAAGAGACAAGACAGTACACAGCCAATTTGACTGGCCCTTTGGTATAATCATAGTAACCTCTGCCTGTTACACCACAGGAATCACAGGTCCAACTCGGGCTTTAGCACAATCATTCATGTGATGAAAGTTTGTGTTTGTTCAGTTTCTGGTTATTAATAAGTATTTATTTAAAAATATCAATGCATGTATATTGATCGCTGATAACAAAAAAAAACTATTAATATTAATAATACAAATAAATAAATAAATATCCGGCAAAAATCTCCCAGATATTTAATTATTTATATTATTAATATTCCATGCAAGCACGTATAATCTACAGCGTCATTGTTATTAAATATCATGTTAGATTGCGGTCAAATACAAGCACATAGACAATATAAAAAAAGTGTAAAAAATTAAATGACTTTATTCCCCTTTTAATAATTCATCTTTACAAAATAAACACAAATCTAATGACTTCAATCCATTTATAGTTACTGCTTAACCTTTGCATGTTAACCGGTACAAATCGATTTAGTAATCCCCCGTGAGACATACGATCCATTTACCTTACAACTTATTTAATAATGTATAAACTTAACGTCGTTACGTGCTTATACTCTGGAACTTGATACCGCTGACATAGATAAATACCAAATATACTTCCATTGTAATATGACCCAGCTCGTGCTTGAAATGTTTGTCAACCTCTTTGTATTAGATTCGAACGTTTATATTGAAAGAAAAGAACCATGACCTTCCAAACTACCGGAACCACAACGAATAGAGATTGAATTTATTACTCATTGTTTTTTTAATGTCTGTGACCATTATAAGTACTGATTTTTTTTGCATGTTTTATTGCCAGCTTTTATCTATCGGGATGATAAACAGTTTTTAATACGACTAGCTTAGATAATCATACAGCGTAGACAATTTTATAAAGACATATTTTTAATTTTATAAATATATTTGTAACAAATAATAAAAGTATAGTAAGAAATTGCAATTTTTTCTTCAAGCGCACTAATAAAAACTACTTCACTTATGTGTATTTGTTGGTTACATTCTTCAATTCGGTATCTTTTTTTTATAGTACAAATAGGCAAACGTGCGCGATGGAAAGTGATCATCGTTTCCCATAGACAGTCACAACATTCGGAAAGTCGCAGCTACGTTGCCGACCTTTAAGATAGGAGTAGGTTCTTTTGTTAACGTCGTATTGGTCAGGAAATACCGCTAACTATAACTGATTCCGCAATTCTTACAGCAATATGGAATGTGGATATAAAAAGTTATTATGGATGAAACATATTTATGACGGTTAGGTAATAAATTTTTACTGAACTATAATGTTTTATTATTATCTTATATTAAAAAACCTGTACCTATCCGTTCAGTACCTTATGTTAATGTATTTTATTGCAAATAAAGCTTAAAAATAATGAGAAACTCGTTTTAAAACGAGCGAACAGTTTATCGCAAAACAGCTAAGAGCGCTCTCAATTGACACGGTCCTTCAAAACAAAAAAGTAATTCTGTTCGTAGTAGACAGAGAATAACCCCTGTTCCGTTACACGGACATTGAAAATTAAACACTTAAACATGGACTGTAATTTCATTGCACTGTTTTAAATCTTTTACATATTAAAAAAAAATATATGTTCAAAAATATTGTCCCAATGACACTGTCTTCAACAAATGCATAAAGAGTTGCGACGTTTGTGAGATTGGATATATCACATAGACATACAAATATATACGTATTAAACACACAAACGTCTGCTTTTGGATAGAAAGTTATAACATACCGTTATAAATTTTTCACATAATTTGCACTTGTATGCATTTGACTCATGTAACAAGAAGTTATGTAGAATACAAATCATCATGACCCTTATTTGAATATGACAGCACGTCTTCTTGAAAAAACCACGCGTCTGAGGATGATGAAAATTTTCCATTATACATATTCAAGAGAGGAAAAAACATAAAACAAAATTTAAATGCTGAAATGGAAATTTTTCACACAAAATTACTCATGGAGCTTTTTAACATTTGTCACAAGATATTATTAACTACTTATTAAATGTTTTCATTATTGTTATTAAGTTTTTTCTATTTCAATTTGATTACACGATTGATAAATGAATAGAAAAATACACGATTAAGTGCAGTGTTTTTCTTTTTATTTATTTATATATAATATCTCTTTAGTATACAGCTTAATCAAAATAATGGGTGTTAATAAATAAGAGAAAAGTACAGTTACTTGCGTGAAGAATTATCATATAAAGTAATAAATGGTTATATTGGTAAACAGGCGGCATATTCATTAAAAACAATAATGATACGTGTGAGACTGATTTGACAGAACACGCAACATGAACAAGTTGAGAAAAAAAATCTTATCCGATATATTTTTCTATATTACTTTACTAATGTGAAGAGGTGCTCGCTTATGTGCGTGGAACATTCGCCAGTTTACTCTTTACATGAATACTTGATTATTATCCAGCAGACTTATTTTTAAAATGATCATGGCAACTTCTTGTTAGGCTATCTTCCACCTGTCTTCTAGTTTTTAACTTTAATGGCATTTAAAGCTTCGTGAATAGTATGTAGCTGGCCATGAATAAGTGTAAGTAAAAATAGCTACAAATCATTTTGGGCTTTTATCGGTATTTGGTAAATTATAAATAATGTGTCCTTAAATATATTGTATTTTCCTATATGTTTTTTAAATTTTTATTTGAAAAACAATAACGTCAAAACAACATAACAAAGTAGATGTGTCTATATGTAGCACACACACAAAGACGCTGTGATACGAAAATAAAATTTATTAATGTTACAATTACAACTTGGACTTTTAATTCTTTATGTATGATTTTTGCAAAGCGTCTAATAGTGATTATAAATTTCGCCTTTATTCTTAAACGGAATTAGAGATACGTTGATAAAGTTTAAACTCCTTGGAGACAAAAGACTCTATTAGGTAAAAGGCAAAGGCACCAGCGAGTAGTTAACGATCGGCCCGGAGAGCCCGTACTTTGTGCTTGCACGTCGCGTTACGTAACGAGTTTTAGTTCTGTGCATTTATTATCTATTGTGTAATGAACATTCCCTTACTAATTACTGATTTTTTTTTGTTATAATTTTTTATTATAATTCGCATACGCTGTCGAACTTTGCCGCTCCTCCCACCTCGCTTAAAGATTACTGCAATAAATACAACATTTCGACTCGTACGGCAACAGTCACTTTCGAAATCAGTGCTGCGAACTAATTTGAATAAATCATAATTGATATAACATATTGCAACAACGAAAATAGAGGTATAAAAATACATGAGATAAAAAAAGTTATGAAATTATGTATTTGCGTTTCCACCAGTTTTTGTTTGCTCTATAAACACGTTACTACCACCTTGAGGCGGGACTTCCAGTATCCTGTCGGGGAAGAAGATGGGAGTGCGAGAGCGATCCCCCGCCCCACCAAGGCTGTTGTGGAACGTCCGAGGGTTTCAGTGGGTATTCCTGGCCTGACGGCGCGACTAGTGCGCCGCATCATCCAAGGGCAGGCGAGTCCCACTAACCCCGCCGCAGTCAAAACGGCGGGGATGCGATATCCCTGCTAAATCTCATCTCTGGCCTGTAATTGACATTATTTCTGCAGATCATCGCATTTCTAACACTCTAGATTCTAAACAAACAATCGCTTACCACTACTAACTGTAATTTTTTTCATTACATATTAAAAAAATAAAAGCGGAGACAATTCGAGTTTCCATGAGAAAGTACGACATCGCACACTACGTTAGTCTTTTTTCATTCCATTCCTTTGTGAAATCAAAAAAGAAGGAAATTTGAACGTACAAGGCTCATTGGTTTACTTCGCAGATGTCGGCGCGTTGGGAATAAAATGTTTGCCTACACTCAAAATGTGATTTTTCACGTATATTAATTCTTTCTTTTATTCTTTCTTGTTCTATTCATATTCCCTTGGGAAACATTGGACCTCGTTGAAAGATGTAATTCGTTTTATGTGAATTTTCTTCCTGACAATGAAAATTGTCCGTTGTTATTAGGATTAACAAAACTTTTATAACTATTTCTGAGAATCAAATCGTATAGATAGCTGAGTCACGAGTTACTAGACCGGTGAAGCGTGCTAGGGCAGAATGCTGTGTTTCTCGTGATTTGATAGCTGGAAGATAACAACGTTGTTAAGTGAGTAGTTTGACTGAATGAAGAACAATTCATCGTTATCATCATCATCGGCTCTTAGGAGCCCGCTGCTAGACAAAGGCCTCTCCTAAGGATCACACCAATCAGTCTCGCGCTGCGTGCATGCAGCGGCTTCTGCGACCGTCAATGGTCCACCTTATAGGGGACCTGTCTACACTGCGTCTACTAGTACGTGGTCGCCACTCGAGGAACTTATCGTTCCAATAGCTATCAGTCCTTTGAGCAATGTGCTCCGCCATGTGCATTGCCACATAAGACTAGTAACCCGCTGCTGCTGCTGCTGTTGGGTTCGGTGAAGTTTGCGCTGTTAGTCTTTTTGACGACTATTACAGCTTCATCGTAACTGGCTCACGGATACGGTGATCCATGAGCTCTTAAGACTAGTAACCCTTCAACCAACTAATCAATTAGAACTTCATTCAAACCCCAATGACGTGGCTCGAACATAAATGAATTATAAATAAATAAGTGACCTTCGCGTGTTACTCTGCCACCGGTTAGCTAGAGTAGTGGCTTACCTTATTAGAAAGTAGTTACTATCAATTCACAGCAACAGAGTTTACACTTAGTAATATGTTTATTATAGAAAAAACTTTGACAGATCTTTAAAATATTTGTCTCTAAGTATCAACGAATTTCGACCAATGCTAGGTTTTATTTAATATTTCTTCACACTGGAATTTGCATTTTATTCACGAACGTTTCTCGGTCTTGCACCGAAATTAGCAGCTGCTCCTTTGAAAATTCAATTTGTGTTTCAGTTCGTCCTCTACTTCTATTATCTTACGTTGATGAAATTCAGTGACGACCTTTGCGAACGTATTCATCTAATTTAAATTTGTTTATGAAATCATAACGAGGTATATTTCTTTTTCGTTTTAAATAATAATCTTAGTCTCTCTGTCTAAACATCCCAGTGTAAAATAATTTTAAAAACGCTTTTTCACTCTTGACCACGTTGGCACCTACAATTTATTCGATAGAAAACAGTTTTAATCTGGTGATATATCGAACATGAATATAGTATTAAAAAAAAATTACAACTATTTCCATGTTTGAATGAATTTGTCCTGTTTAGGACTCTGTACCCAAAGGGTGAAAATCTGAACCCTATTTCTGAGACTCCACCGTCCGTTTGTCTGTCCATCTGTCACCAGCTTCTATCATATATAGTCATGAACCGTAATAGGTAGAAAGTAGAAATATTCACAGATTTCTTTTGCCGTTGGAACAACAGATAATAATAAAAATAAAATAATACAAGAAATTCAATTTTGTTATTAATAATGATACATTATTTTTTAATTATATAATATATTTTTTAATATATTTTAAAGCACTGTCTTAATTAAAGGGTAATAAAGACAGACATAGTGCTGTCAATTTTAATGTTTCAAGCATTATTACTCCAGTCAACTTATTATATGATAAGGCTTATTTATTCAAAAGAGATACACCGAATCAAAATTAATTTATTAAAAAATGTCATTTATTAATACTGATTTTTTTTTTAATTTTAGCAAAGCTCAAAACTAAAAAAGATCACGATTAAAATACAATCGCCTTTACAAGAACGTGATTGAACTGTGAATTGAAACGCAAAAGAGTGTGATTTGCCGAGAAATTTACAGCGATGCTTTAATCAGTCCTCGAGGCGTCGAGGTGGCGAAACGTCCTAAATAATCAGATTAAGTCGACAACTTCCCGCAACTGGAATTGAAATCAAGTAGGAATTAAATGTCATACATCTTGCTGACGAAGTTGGATGGTAGTGATATACATGGTATTGGTTTTATGCACATTAAACACCAGTCCTGGATCGTGTGTCCAATTTAAGAGTATATCAAAATCGAATTACATCTCTTGCTTTGCTTTCTTTATATCTTGGTGCGCTGTCAATAGAAAGTCAATGACGTCGTTAGTATAAATAATGTAATGTAGAGTTCCTAAAACAGATCCTTGTGCCTTTTGTTACTTGGATCTCCTCGCTGTAGTGTTGGGCCAATTTAACTTGGTAGGATCTCTCTGCCATATAATTTTGACATCCATTTAAGAGTGGCCCCTGTATCCGTTATCTTGTAACTTTTCTAGGAGTACTTCATGATATATTGAACATATAAAAACTCGGTGATCAATTTGTTATTTAAATTTGTGTAAAATTATAATAAAATGATCACTAAAAATTAACAGAGTAGTATGTAATTCATTTAATACGTACCTAGTAAATTATTGATGTAAATAAATGCATCGAAGTGATCATGAATTTAAGAAATTCGCAACAAATATCAGAAAGTATAAAAAATGTTTTTATATATTTTTTATTAACCCTTTGTATACCGAGGGCGCCTATTGGCGGTCGGCTTAAATTAGCTTTCTGATATTCTGCTTGGTATATATTTATGCTAATTCGATCGAGAGAAATAAATTATATTATTTTAATACAGTGTACTTTTATATAATAAATTTTCACAAACATTTGTTCTTACACAAAAGTTACACATCGATTCTTAATTCTTGCCTCATGGTAATATCGATGTATATCAAAAATCTGTCGCAGTCAAAGAGTTAATTTCAATAAATTACACCATTACAACGTCACCATGAAAACGAAAGAACGTAGATAGAAGTTAATTCAAACATTCAATAGTTACAATGCCATAGATATAGTGCATGTATGTAGTGGCGGTACTCCCATACAATCCTGAAACTTCGGCGTACACCATTTAATCACTGCAGTGCACTGAAATTATTAAATCATAAATGCTACAAAATCTCAACACTGCCATAGATTAATGAAATGGCAAAATCATTTCATTTTATATTTATGTAGATGATTACACAAGTGCTCGGGCTTGCCCTGCAGATACTCTCCTGTATGTACCATATGTACATTGCAAGTGACATCAAACTTAAATTAAACTTAAGTTAACATCAAACTTAAGTTAAAATAGTGTTCTGTTTTAAGTAACCGCATATCCGAGTATGCTAGAAAAGGTAAATTGAAAGGTTGCCTTGCCAGAGTCTCAAAAATGTGTAAAATTTCTTTGATATTTCCCCGCGAATGTTCAAGGCGTCTGCACATATCGCGAACACAAACGTTATTTACTCTATGTGCAACACACACGTCTTATACGTAAAGTTTGAACGAATGTTTATGATATTTAATGTTATGTAATTGAAATTGACCGCATTTTGCTGTAAATCACAATGGCCAATAATCTATAATAAATTCCAATT
The DNA here is from genome assembly GCA_018245475.1 of Pharmacophagus antenor. Classification (NCBI taxonomy): domain Eukaryota; kingdom Metazoa; phylum Arthropoda; class Insecta; order Lepidoptera; family Papilionidae; genus Pharmacophagus; species Pharmacophagus antenor. The sequence continues at coordinate 33,324 of DWQX01000879.1, forward strand.
TTAAAATATATATCTTGCGGCAACTTTAACATCTTAAACTTGAAAATGACTTGTTTGATTCTTTAAAAAGTTTTTGACTGGCTGTCACGTCAAGAAGTATAGACATATATAAATATTAATTCTAATTTTAATTTCGAGACTTTTGTTTACACATTAACAAGAGATCTACCACACGATAATACGTTATCACAAAATACATAAACTTTATCCTAAATCACAAGTCAGAATAAAGATCAGTTTTTATTTTATAAATAATATAACACATGTCATCTAGCATAGTCTATCTAAGCTACAACAAATAACCTTAGAATAAGAAAACGTATCCAAGCATATACTCAAATATAATAACGAAAGTACTAATCCAATGGTTGAGTAAAATAATCGATGTAAGATTTATCTAATGGATACAGAAAGAAATAAATGGACTGTCCTAGCTATGCAGCGCCTACTCGAGCCGCTGATCTATTGTGCGCCGAGAAAAATGACGCCATGAATCCCTACGGTTTCTTTGTGAGTACAAAGTGCCGAAGAATAAAAGTAAATTGATTTTTACACGTATGGTGTGGTTCTCGTATTTTCAAGTATATCACCATTTTATAAAAGTTTGCCTCAATATTTAAAAATAAGCATTTCAACAATATCAGGTAAAACTAATAATTCAATTCAATCGTGAAAATTGTTAAAAAAAACTCTAATTTAACACACTAAATTAAATAATGAAATGTCTATATCTTATAAACCTTATATGATATTTTTGTAACAAAGCCGATTTAATGTTTAAACTATAGTATTAGTTCGAATTACGAATTGATATTGTTACTAAAAGAAATGATGGATGATAAGTATTTCGTTATATAAAAAAAAACGTTTCGAATTTGATGTTTCTAAAATTTAAATTTCTAGAATTATATAGTTTTTACTTCATCTGCGTGTCTTTTCTTTAAATGTTAATAAAAATGTGTGTCATTTATATACATATATAGACCGATTCTTATATATAAAATTTAAAGATTGCTGGCATTTTCTAAAAAAATATTTAGTTTTTAATCAAATACAGAAAATTAATAGAGAAATGAATAAATCTATCTGTACATATAAAATTCAGAGTGCTTACTGATTCACTGACTGAATGACCTATATATCAACGCACAGCCTAAACCGCTGGTCCCAAAATATGAAATTTC
>DWQX01000880.1:0-34483 GCA_018245475.1 Pharmacophagus antenor
TGCGTAAGTATACATAAAAAAGAGGAAATGTTGATTATATTACATCTAACATACATAAATACGTACATAAACATATAGAATCATACACTCATATATATATATAAATATTAGTAATTACAGCAGGTGCTCAAAGAGATGGGTAATATTTTTTTAAAAGCCTCTTAAATTCTGCTAGTGACTGTGCCCTTCTTGCTGTTAGGGGTAGTTCATTCCGTATATACCTATGGATTTTGTTTTTTTTTAATCTTAACTTCAGTTACATTTAATAATATATAAAACTTTGTGGCGCTGCAGTCATATAAGTAGTGGAATGTAATCCAATTCGTCTTTATAGCCAAAAATATTGGCAAATTAACTCCATAACAGAATTATGTACTGTGTTTCGGCATTCATACAGGTGAAAACCACAAACATTCTAGGCGAACACGGTTCACCATCTACGGCTTTAACATCAAGTGAAATTAAGGTCAAGTTCTAGCCCAGATTTAAAAATACTTGTACACGTCATCTGGCGACTCATTACAAACGAAGTTTATATCACTAGAACATTTGTAAAATATAAATGAATAAACAAAAACAATCGAGATGATAAATTATCTTACGTATTTACAAAGAAGATGCGATTAACAAACATTTAAATTTTAGTAAATAATAAACTTTTTAAACTTTGAAATACAATGCCTACGGCGAACAGATATTAAATTTAAATGACAAAGCTTTTCGCACTGCCTTTGTTATGAACGACCCCGTTGAAATGGACCCAATTACGTTGTAAATAACTTAATACCGCTAATTTAGATGGTCGGGTTGAAATTTTATCGGGAAATTTAATTGTTTATTTAATCTCACTTTTATTAGAACTCGTTTATTTGTCAATTCCAATTAGATTTGGTCATGTCTAGCCAGCGTTACTTTGGAGAGGTCTAGGTCCTATAATGTTTAACAACTGGCTATTAATAAAGATGATCTTAAGAGTATCTATTCTTATGAACCTTATAAATTATATGTCATTTATTTTTCAACAATAAGTAACTCTTTGTAAAATTGTAATAATATATGATTAAATCATAACTACCGAACAAAGTCAAAACTACTAAAACCGACCCTTATCCACGATTTACAACATGACATCAAACAGGTTTTTTCCATACAAGCGACATAAAGAAATCAAAAAAAAAAACTCAAATTTTGAATGTAAATTATAAACAGGGCAGAACAGGTTTTTTTTTATAATTTAGGACCAACTTTAAACAATAAACTGTAAAATTAACCCTCACATTTGAAATTTATACATAAAAAGTAGTAAAAAGGTATGAGCAGAATTGAGAACCTCCTTCTTGCGGTCAGTAATAGCCCGATCTCCACTAAAACTAATAAAATTCTGATTTAATCAATGAATTGTAATAAAATAGAAATATTTATTATATGTACATTACATTAAAATTTTATTAAAAAAATCCTGAATATTGGTTATATTTAATCACAGCTAAAAACACGCTTGTTTAAGGTACGTGTCAAGAAAAATTTAAAGATAGATACAGAGACATTGCTGATATTCGAGACAAACTCACAATACCAATTTTTCCGTCGATGGTTAAAAAATAAAACAAATTGAACATCGTGAAAATGACAGAGAGGAAGACATCGATGTTTGCTCATTTATTTCATCGGGACTGGTGTGTTCATTTGACAGAGTGCTGTTTTCCGATTCTGCTACACAATACAGGTGAAGAAAGGCCGAAAATTCTATAGCAACGAAAATAACTATGCCTTTTATGGGGACGACTATCGCTGGAATGAAATGTCCATTTTTTATATGTTAAGAAAACAGCTACGCCCCGTGCGAAATGCGTGTGATCGTACCCTTATTTTCAATAGGAAAAGTTGAGTGACCATCATTCATCAGACCATTTGCTGGGCAATCCATAGTCTGTCATATCTTAGTGAATTACGACAATCACCCACGCATCCCTTTTATAATATCTCTTGTTTTTTTTTTAATAGTATATGTAGTTATTTTGTAGATATACGACATAATAACTGGCCCGATGGTGTAATGGTAGTAACTATGCCTCTTACACCAGGGATCACGGGCTCGATTCCCGGTCAGGACAAACACCTACGTGATAGACTTTGTGTTTTTTATGCGTGTGGTTGTATATCTATGTTTAAGTACTTATTTAAATATATTTGTATGCATATCGGCCTCTGATAGCCCATTTTGGGATCAAAGTACTATGTGTGAATCGTCCCAGATATTTATACGAGTATATTATTTGTTAAGAGTAATTACTATCAAGCTCCGGGACGGGCTATCGTAGCTTAGCGTTGAAGGGACGGCGATTTTGTTCCGAATGACGATCCCGCAGCCCTTACAAATACTGAGGACGGCCACCGAGGGGGTTTTTTAGTGAGTAACAATCACCACATAACCCTGACTCGCTCTTCAGAAGACAGGGAATCTTTTCGGAGATAACAAATTTTGTACGCCAGATTCGAACTAGTAACTAGGCAATCGGCTGTATCACTGAACCAAGAAGATAGTTGTATATACTTTTTTTTAATAAAAATCACTAATATTCTACATAATAATCTAAAGGGAGATATTATAAAATACGAAAATCTTGTACTATCATCATGTTAATTTATATATACTATATTACAATAAGATCCATGTTAAGTGATCGATACAGTAGTTTTATTTATTCGTCAAACGAAATACAAAAGGTTAAGTTTCTATTGTACAAACATAATCTAAGAAGGCTTCCCTTGTATAACCCCGGGGCCATAACTCAAAACAAACCTGGGCAGATGGTAATTCACAATACCATCTGTATTCCACTACAATCATATTATTGAATGAAATTCACTTAATAATTTTGTATTGTTTTCGAAACTTTTAATGAATTTTAACATTGGAACCAATGTTACTTAAATGAATTCCCGATGAGCACTCTAATTAAGATCTTTTGTTTGTATTAGCAAAAGTGCTCAGTGAGAGTTGTTATTAAAGGATCTCTCGCGCCGGTATTGATTTAACCAGACACCAATACATAGCTTTTTTTACTGTCATGCATTAGTGGCCAAATAAATTTGTGTTCTGAAAGCATAGCATACATAGATCAAGAGACTACATAGCGGAGAGTTTCCCGTAGTATGTGAATTTTGTGTATGGTAATTTATAAGGTTTCCGTTTGCCTAGTGAAACGGAAGTTCCAGTTTATATTTCGGAGCCACATTATATATGTGGTTACCGGATTGTTTGGATAAAGATGAGGTTTTTTTTTGACAATCCGTCCGGGCATTCAAATTTCGACAACTTAGATACTCTAGGCGAACATGCTTCAACACCTACGGCGTTATTGCCATTAACCAATACGCGTCAATAAGAATCAAGTGTTAAATAAATATAGATCCCCGTAAACTATTTATATAAATAAATTATTTCACAGAGAATTTCGGCAATAACATTAAAAAAAATTAATATGTCCAAAAAAATATGTAGAAAAAGCAATGTTAATTAACCGAGTTTACCCGTAATAAATATTTTGTTAATACTTTTAATTTTAAATTAAGTAGTATTAAGTTATTAGCGAGGTAGGGTCGTTCGTAACAAAGGTTATATTAACAGCATTTTCATTAAAATTTCATATCTTGTAGCCACGGGCAACTTTCATGGCCAATGATATTCTTTTATTTATTCAATGGAAGCCCATCTTTAATGTATCATAAATATTTGCTCGTTACGGCATTTTGACGCTCGCATTAAGAATACACAGGACTTAATTAGCTTTGCTTTAATATTTTCTTTTGTTACGTGCCTTATTTCACTTGGTAATGAGTGACACGCCTGTCCATAACAATGCTTTGATACTAAAAGAAAATGCAACTAATTATTGAATCCCATTATCTTATAACTGCAATGGTAGTTTTAGCTATAGCACCCTTCTAACTGAAACAAAGTAATGTTTACACATTACTGCTTGGCGGTAAAAGACTGCATTGGTATATTCGAATATTGTATGTTAGTATATTGGTAGACCTCCACGGTCACAGACAATAGTAAAAAAAAATAATACATAAGATTCTCATTTTAAGATTCATCAGTAAACTTAACGAAGTCCCAGTCGTTGCTTTATAAATACAAGAAAACAAGAGCTTACGATCAAATAAATCATTTTTACCTCCGTCCCAATCAAACAAGTGTAACAAGCCATCGTAATTTTTTACATCTCATAAAAATCCGAGTCAATTCTGTCTAATTTTCCGAAAATATTTGTCCGTTCTATTTACTGTCAAATATTTTCTTAGGACAGAAAATGTTATAAAAGTTTTTCCTGTATTATTTATTTCCAGAAAACTGTAAATGTACTGAACACTTGTAAATAGATATATTTTTGATTTTGTCATTGTAATATTTATGATTATATAAATCAAAGGTTTTGAAACAGAATTTCGCGAATAATAAATGTAGGAAAAAGTAATGAAATTGCTCATGACATATTATAAAACAATGAAATAAATAAAGTTTACATTTAAACGTGAAAAATACATTCTATTTATTAATATTACACATACTTGTGTTTTATTCAAAATTTAAAATGTTAAATAGATTGGATTAGAATGGCCAGGTGTTTTATGTAGCAGTCCTATCAACATTAAATATTATGCACCTATTTATAGGCATAGCTCGTTACATTATTCGTGGAATGAAATCAAAATTTTTAACTTCCTTATTTTCGTTACATAAAAAGTGCAGTACGGGTCAATCTAACTTTAAAAAATGTATATAAACAAATACGTTTCATTCCGTGTCACACAGGAATGTCAATAAATCTAGATAGAGCGAAATTAATCTTGACGTATGGTGGATAAAACTTTGACGTTTATAACCATGATTTGAATAGGTTTTTATGAAACGCTTTATTTTTGAAATTAGAATTAGAATTTTCGTTTTTTTTCTCGTTTAGCCGCGTATCATTTCTCGTTATTTTTTTATGTGCAGCCATCTGTAGCTTTTCACTAAATGGACCAATTTTGACCGTTCCTTTTGTTTTTCGGAATGAATAAATGACAAATTTTATTCCCTTAATATTTAAAAAAATATATCGTTTCTATTTATAAAACCTTCGATTTTTCAAATACCGGAATGTAAAGTTTTTATCCGATACTACTTTTGTTTTGAATGGGCAATATTCTCTAAAATAGTATGGAGATAGACCGCTTGTTTCTAGTAAAGGTAAAATTAGTATAAATATAATCGTGTCTACTGTTACCGAACGAAGATCAGGACTTGCGAGAATATCCAGCATTATTCTTCAGTGAAAGGGAGTGATGTATTAAATTCTAAAATATTATTATTATTTGAAACAATATCGTTCTAGCTATTCACGTGTCGGGAAGTGACCACTGTCACCCACAGACAAACACAGCACTCGGGAGTGTCACAGCTACGTTTTAAACAAGATCGGAGTATCAATGTACTAGAACAAACTGATAATGATTACAAACAGACGAATAGATAGCCATCTCATTCCACTATAGGAAACCCATCATCACTAACCTACTACCATAATTAAAATATTCAAATATAATAACACAGTAAATGTGCATTAATAAATCGTATTGGCAAAAGGGAAGGTGTCAATATCCTCCGTATTAGTATAGTTCCCGATATCATTTTTTAACGAACTCTGGCGGTCGGCCAAATACTTTTTTTTTTTTGGACTACTTGCCTTCTTTGAAATTTAATCAGAGAGGTTGTGGTGCGTTTGACCATAACATTTGAATTAATAAAGTACCGTAGTTTGTCACAGTTCGAAGGAAACGACGCCAGTTTTTAAAATATATTAACTGTAATTCTTATCTTTGACGTTGGTAAGGACATTATAAAAAGTAAAAATATATTTTTAAATTAAAAACTAAAAACCTTGAATAGTTTCGAAAATTTTCCTTTTGTACACTCTAAGTAATATATATCGCTTATTTCTGCAAATATGCCACATATTTCAAAAGATTTAAATTAAAATTAATTTAAATATTACATAATTTTTAAATTCACGTATGCATTACAGAGATCGATACAGCTAAAAAATCACATTAATAATTTACAATTTCATCATTCATGCAGATAATAAAGTAGTTGAATATTGTCAACAGATGGAATATTTAATGTAATTTTTTTAATTAAAAATTTTAACTATATCTTTTGTCGATAATTTAAAAATGGTAATTCAATTATAATTTTGATTAACAATAAAAGTTTTTAATTAATAAGCCTACACTTAAGTGCAGATTGCAGCCTAAAGAATTACTTTTATTTTTGAATGAACTAAATCACGTAAAGGAAGCTGCCTGTGTAAACACCATCCACATTTTTAACGTCAATAAGCTAAAACTTGATTCCAATTGGCAAATGATGTTAAATGATAAAACTTGCTCACCATAAAACTGGCTTTCACACGTATGACTGCCGAAAATCAGGTAGATTGACGTTGATATTGTCGTAGATAACCAGGCAGACTCGAAAACCTTTGCTACCATCCAAATACGTATTGAATGATATCAAAAAATTAACCTTACTTAACTTGCTGTGGATGATCCACACATCTGGACATAGTGTTTCGCTTTGTCGTTCATAATGCGTACAGTAAGATATTGGAACTACTTAAAAAACAGAGTGAATAGGCTGCTTCTGGGTTTGTACGCTTAACCAACTAAAACCGCATCATCAAATAACACCTGGTGAAATTTTAGTTAGGTACAAATCTAAAATAAGTTAAAGATAAAGATTAAATTACCAAGTGAATGTTAATTGGCTATTAAATAAACCTGTAGGCTATCAAATGAATTCCACTTGGTATTTTCGTCGACCAGTAAACACGACATTTGATCTCCGCCATTTTGCCGTACCGATAGCTTTGGAATCGCCGCTCCTACAAAGTTTGCATTTCGATTTGAATTGGATCGCCGCGCGTCGAACTGTTGCGGAAAACGTAATGGGTCACCAGCTTAACGTAGATTTAAACGCGTGTCCAGTGAAAATCTAACGGCTATTAGAAAAGACCTTTTGTAACAGGAAAGAGAATGAACGGTCCAATTTGTTTTACGGCCTCTTACTGATTACTTTGTTTTTGTTTGCATTTTACAATCAAAATTCTCGATAAACTTTGATCGCAAATTGAGAATACAATTACTTTTATTAGTGTCATTGAAAACATTTTATCACAATTTTTTTTATGTCGACATAGTAAGCACACGGTCCTGCGGATCACTTCAAGGAAAGTGAACACCGTCGGTCGTTGCCGACATTTAAGAAAAGAGTATGCTCTTTTCTTGAAGGTTCCCATGAAGTATCGGTCCGGAAATACCATTGGGGACAATTGATAGGGGATTGCTTGTATATTATTATGAGTAATATTTTTCTTCACACATCTATAATTATAAATCAATATTAATAATTTCTACTTTAATAACTAAGTCATAGATATAAAAACAAATTTAATTTAATACGAGAGATTAGTAAAGAATAATTTAAAGAAGACTATGTTTTTGCTGCCGAGAAATAATTTGCTAACATTACGATACTTAAGATGGAAAGAGTACTATAGAAATTACTGCAATAATGAAATTTAATATAGATAGATAGATAATGTATTATCTTTGTAAGTATATAACTGTAAAAAATCAGTTTGATATAGAGTATAATAGCACAAATATTGTATCCTATAATACAGTATCAGTAATAAACATTATTGAGTATTATGCTAATTGATGGCCAAGTTTTGTAACGCGTCTATAGTCATATATCTATAGTACCTTACGTATCGTAGCTGAGTCAATACAACTGGCATATTTTCTCTTAGTATTACAGGCATGATTCTACAGGGATATACCATAATCCGAGGAAAATGATGGCTGGACGTAGAACATGCGAGACTTCTGGGCTCTGCATCGAGCACGTCCCAGATCGAACTATCATCAAAACGTAGCGTTAGAGAGAAAACGGTTGTTCACCATTTACGGCGTCACATAACATCGGATGAAATCAGAGTTAAGGGTTAGAACGTAATCAACAAAAAAATTTAATGTTGTCGAAATACGTTAAAATCCAATATTCCTTTAGGCTACAATCTGCATTTATCCCGGAGGCACCTCTATCGACTTTGAAACTGACATTGAACCAATCTCAGTAAATCGGCCGTCACAGATGGCTGGACGAGCGAACACGGGAGTAAATGCGTATTGCGTTTTTCTTTTTGTCTCCAGTATTGTTTTTTCAAGGAACAACGTAAATAGCACTACTAAGAAACCACCTGCACCAATCAAGACATTATAATTAACATTTCCAAGGGCGTTTCATCTCAATCACGTATTGTTTGTCAAAATTTAGCAAAACTGTAACCTACAATACGTGGAAAAGATGAAGAACTGTCATATTATGACGGTAAAGAACTAATTGAATAATAGATAAATTATAAGATGTCTATCAATAATTTAGTTCGTGTAGTGATTATGATGAAGGACAAAATAACTGAGGTCATAAGTGAATAAAATTGTATTTGAAAATCAAAATAGCTTTGAATTACAAATTTTAAATATTATAAAAGAAAAACCAAAAAAATCTAATTATTTCCTTTACAGCTTTCCATGTGACAGAGGCAATACTAACATTCGCATTAAAAGTATTACATCATATATTTAGAGGTAGGGAAGCTACAAAATAACCCATTTCTAATAAAAGCAATTAACATTTTTTTAAATATCAACAATAAAATATTTTAGCTCAAATAGGCTTTGTTATAAACGCAAGTTTCCTAAAAAAAAACTGAACGAAATTTCATTTCATGAAATAGTTTTGATATTCTTCCATTTGTTCTTCTCTGCAAATGAGTTAAATCTCATTTTAAGCGTACACTGTGAATTAGTAATGAGAGTGTATTTTTATTTCGGCTTTGTGATGAGGCTTGTTTTTTATTTATTCATTACTTTTTTCTTACTTTTCACACCGAGGTGAATTCACAAGTAAAATAGGGTAATAGAAAAAGTTTTTCATTTAATATTTATTACTTTAAGAAAAACTTTATTTTAGGAAGCTAATTTTAATATTAATAGGACCATATCTTTTTTCACACATAAGCTTGGATTTGATTGTTATTTTCATGCTATTCTTAGAACTTTATGCAGCTTACAAATAATAAATAACATTAAGTTTATGCCTAATTTAATTAAATATTATCTATACACACAAAATTCGAGGACTTAACTGATTCACTGACTGATTAACTTCTATATCAACGCATGACTCGAAACCTACTTAGAAACGTAATTTGGAGTTTTTGAAATTTCATCTTTAAGGGGCGTTCAAATTACAATAAAACTTTTTATTCTTCGATCCGATAGACTCAAAACTTCTCATACACATTAGTACATAGATCTTTAAAAAAAATTACCACGCCCACAGAATCGGTAAGGTGAATTAAATAAAAAAAATGATTTTCTCTTTTCTGGATGAATATAAAAAATTATTTTCCCTAAACTTTTCATATTTAAAAAAAACAACATACCCTTATGACCTTTCCAAAACAAAACAATTATCAAAATTCATTCTGTACACAAGAGAAATACGAACAAACACAAATATAAATATACTATGCCTCATTTTCTAGACAGCAAAATACGCATAGAATGAAAAAAAAACTTACCTCTTTGTAGTCTTTAAAAAAAATCTCCAATTCAAATCTGCTATTACCAACGATACAAGTCCTACGTTTTATCCACTGCATGTAAATTACGTAAGAGCTTATTTTTCATTTACACACCGTTCGTATTCCTTGCCCTCTTAATCCTTTTGGGTCACTTCGTGCGCGCTCGCATCCGGTTATTACCGCAACATATTCACCAATATTTAAATAGGATCGGAGGCCTTTAAGCCTAAGACTACACATGAATTAATACATCCTTCACAAATTAAAGTAAACTCGCATAAAACATAGTACTGACCTAATTCGAAACAAAGTAAAATACATAATAATTAACTAATGATAAAGAAAATATCAAAATAAACTACTCTGTGAGATCAAATGTCGTCAGCGATTTTTCTTGCACTCTACAATTCATTTCTGCTCAACCATAAAGTACACTAGCAGAGAATGTCATTTAGCAATAAGTTCGCTCTACGTAGAAGATTTTGCGTATGAAAGCATTAAAAATAAATAAAACAATAAATAAATAGTCCACCATACGAGCCCTAGGGTGACAGGAAAAATAAAGTAGCGTCATGTTTGATGTAGCGAGAATGCTAGGAAGGGTTATACCCCTCCCTGAGACGTGCTTAAGCCTAATGCAGAGGGTCACCGGTGCGATCCGTAAGAGACCCTGGTGTTCTTCGAAATGCACAGGGGCGACCACAGAGATGATTTTAGTGGTACATGTTATTTTATTATAATTTCTACGAATAACATTGTTAGAGTGATTGAATTTTGACGATTATTACTTTGAGTGTAACAAAAGTTAGCTCCGAAGAAATTTAAAAAGTTTTAAAATAGGAAATATATCATTTAATGTCAATTATGCTTAGAACATATGTGTTTTCAGTTAATATTTGTTGACCATTAATTTTTTTAATAATATTAAATTGGTTAAGAATAATCTAAACGATAACTAAATTTGTCCGTTATTTCTCTCATCGAGTTAGTTAATTTAAGTAGGAGTTAAGTCTGCATCGTTAAAAATTGTATAAGCAATCTGAATTGCTTCGAATCCCTATAATTCACGGACCATGAATCTTTAGTGTCTAAGCGTCAGCACAAGTGTTCAATGTTTGTCAACGCAAATGATCCATCAAGATCAGTTCAATGAAACGGGTAAGGGTTTCTTGAAGCGATGTTCTTTCTTTCTCTTTACACTGCCTCCGAGGCATAGTGGCTAACTCTGCTCGTTCTTAAAGCCATTATCTCTGATTCGATTTTGGAGATGATAATGACATATAATAAGGTGGAATATCAATAAACTAACGGAACAAATTTAAAAAATTAGTATAAATAATAAAGTTTGAGTAGGATGTTGTACACTGCAAATCCATATTTATCCGTTCGATTTCCATTCACTCTAGAAGTCTTTATTGGTGCAGTAATATATGATAGTAAGAAATATTCTCCTTCAATAATGACAACATTTCTTGCTAAAACATTGCTTATTACCATAGGTCGGTATAATTCCCTTCAAGTAGTGATAGTAAAAAACGAATAGAGCAAATGTAGAAGATAGTATTATCTTAAGACATCCCAAACCTTATAACTAGTTGCTACAGAATTATCAATTTAAGTGTTCATTAAACACTGAACCACTTACCTAAATGTTTCGACGCGTTAAATTTTTTTTTAATCTCATTAATATTAAATGCGGCCAGTGGAATGTTTCACACGTAATTCTACGTGCAAGGTAGGACCACAGCAGTTTCATCAGCAGAATTACGTCCATTAGTGGTACTTAAATGTTCAACGGTGCTTCCGAATGAGGGAACACGAAATTTTCGCTTAATATTCTCACTGATATATATTTGGACACAAATGTATGACACTATTTGATTCTACAAGTTAAAAACTACTTTCGAATTTTTTTTGATAACTAAGATATTTTCATCGGTTATGGGCTAACACTTGGATTTCACCTGATGTTAAGTGATAATGAGGCCGTATATTATTAAGCGTGTTCGCCCAGAATACTTTTAGTTCTCACATATATGACTGTCGGAACACAGTAATACTATAATGGCAGTAGTTTGATATTAACTCTAAACCACTGCGTCAGACGAGTTGCGTTCACGGAGTAAGCTAAAGAAATTGCAAATTCTTTAGAGACAAAGCTGGAGTCATTTGACACTAGGTAAACTAATATATGAATACATGCACACAATTTACAAAAAAATTTGCTACAATTATATAATATTTTTTTCACAATAAATTTCCTGAGGTTAAGTCTAAACTATTTTTTTACTACTTTATATTTATTTTATTACTTTAGCGATGTTATCATTGCAAAGGATTCTAAAAAAATAATCATAAATTTCGGACCACTTTGTACAATGTATATATAATATATCGTATACATGTCTAGATGACACAATAAAACAAACACGCTTTCTTCTATTTAGAACATAAAATCATCACTCTTAGACTCAAGCAACGCTTCCTGTAAAATTCATTGGCCTGTGTATTCGGAAAACGTGCGGTTGGGACACCGACGGTTTTGTCGTCGGTTCATGCAAACAACGCGCTGAGTTTTAAAATACTGGAGCGTCGATCATGTTTCTTAATACTTCCTTATATGAGTAAGGTAAAGGACGCCTGAACCGTAGCATGTGCCAATAGTGTTTTATCTTCATATATCTGTTATCAAAAGTATTGGGGATAGCCTCTGTGCAGACTTTTACGACATAACTTTATCAACACGTCTTGTACTCCTGCAAAGCAGGCTTGTCTTTTAGCTGTACGGAAGTGGAAATCCGGACTTTGGTTACAAGCATTACCGTCAGCGAATGCTGGCACTCGTCGTACCTCATCAATGTGTTTGTGATGTAAACGTAGACTGCCTCGGTCACCACGGGCTATCTTACACACGAAGCGCCGATCATTTTTCCCGGCATTACAATATAAATAATCTAATTCATCGGGCTCTTATAACCGCCGGTGTAAACCCCATTGCATTGACTCTGGTTCCTTGGACATTGAGACGCGCTGTTGTATGGCATGTTTCTTGTGTCGATACACTCTCTCCGTCCCACATCCAAGACACTTCGAGTATCGCTGGCGCAGTCACAAATCATGCAGAAAACCTCAAACAGCACAAGTGTGAGAACCTTAGTTGAGATTTCATATTTAAACCGTTTGGGATAGAAATCTTAGGCACATAGAGTCCAGGTGCGCATAAACTTTAGAAATATTTACCCACCCCGGACACTAGAGCCGGCAACTATTTGACACAAAGAATAAGCTTTGCCATCCGGCGAAGTAATACCAATAGTTCGCACGGTTCTCTGTCAATTGTGGATGATCTGGGGCTTTTCTTTCTTATGTAGTATTTATATTGTTTATTATTACTTTAAAATGCTGTATATTGTCATGTTACTTGTGACGTATATATGTATAGAGCGCGGTGATATATAAAGGAAAAAATAGTAAGATATATGAAACGAAATAAGAGGAATTAACGGGTGACAAGAAGGTCATTATCGCCGGTTAACAAGAAACGGTTAATAATTAAGACTAAGTCACTTGCAGACATCCCACAAGAAGCTACTGTGACTCTTTAATTGTCTCTCTAATTAAAAGTTTTTAATTCGATCCCCATTGTGTATTAAGACTAAAGAATAAAAAATTGTAAATTACAATTTAACAAAATATTTAAAAATTAACTACCAAACATTTATACTGTTCACTACAATGAATCTTAAATCTTGTAACTTATCGTAATATATTTTATATAATCTATTAATAATGTAAAACTTGAAAAATGTCTCTTTTTTATAGATCGTAGTATGTTGACAATGACGGATATAGTCGTCAAAACCAATTAAATTGTTAATATTCTATCTTACCGCTATTAATATTTTACACTTTGCATGCCGCTGTCCCCTTTCATGGCACATCGTAATTCTAGCATATCACTCGGAAGTTTCCTCTTTTTTAACAGTTATGAGCTAACACGACCTCGATTTGACCCGATGTTAAGTGACGACAATGAGGCCGTAGATGGTAAAGCGTGTTCGTCTAGAATACTTCTGGCTCTCACATGCTCTCACATCTCACACGACTGCCGAAACATAGCAATGCTGTTATAGCGACAGTATGACATTGGAGATGGTAGCTAGCCAGTTTTATAAGGTGATAAAGTAACGCAACTAAAATTTATTAGTTATTTTAATTAATTTATCTCAGCGCACTGAATAGCTTAATTCATAAATATACTTGAAAACAAAAACAGACATGTTTTGATGCATGTTCCTGCAACAAAGTGGAGTTGGAGACAAATTTCCAAAATGGTTCGAAGTGTAAACGGTTCAGATACTTTTTCTAGACTATAACACCCAATTACTGTTTGGCGCTTCGAACATAATTTTATCAATTAAAGTGTGAGCTAATTGGCCGGGGCTAACACTTAATGGTTGCTTAAATAAAATAGCAGTATCCGTTTCTGTATTTTACTTACTCAGAGCTCTATTGGATCACAGGGATGTTTTAAAATTTTGAAGATAGTTACTATGTAGTTTATTTTATGTTCCATTTTTAGCGGAGGTTTATAAAATAAAAATTTATACTGACAAATATTTTATTAAGCTGGGTTTCTGCTTGTCTCGTAACACTTATGTCGCCAATTCGATATCGGGGCTACGTAAGTATTGGAGTCAAAAATAAGTTCAAATTCTTTATTTGTTTTAAATAGATAGGTATTTATTTTTTATTGAGTCTGGATGTTATATAGTTTTTTCGAACTCAGAAAGATAGCTACTACTCTCAATGTCAACCTGCCGTCATAACAAAGTTACTACAAGAGTCATACATTTGAGACCCAGAGTAATCTGTACCAGCACGCTTCACCATCTACGTCCTGATCGTAACATAATATAATTCAGAATTTCCGTGAAGTATAAGCAAATTGTTTAATTTAATAAACAGATAATAAACATTTAATAAAAAAAAAGAGGCAGAGGATACAGAGAGCTACTAGGAACGTACATTAAAAAAAATATATATACTGTGTATATAAATATATATATAAATATATCACGAAGCAATATCATATAATTATATGTCTTATATTGCTTAAATCATGTTATTGCTATTTATCTGATAATAAGCCTAAATAAAATGTATATAATATGTCAGTACTAAATGCAAATTTTTTATAAAGCCAATTGTTTAGCTCTGTAAAGATCTAATAAGGCTTCAATGATTATCAGAAATACGTATATATGCTCATTTCTGATTGAGTTTAATGTGGTTACCTGTGTTACATAAACCGCACCACAAATCGCGTAATTAATGTTTGAATTGGCTCACGTCTCTGCAGCGTTGTTCAATCAAGCAGTTGAAGTCGCTGCTAATTTCCACTAATGAAACATACCTTACTAGTGTAGTTTTTACCTTTACAATGTTTTTTGCATAATGTTAAGAAATGACGCTAAGTTTAACTGACAATTATTAGCTGCCCGCAATATGCCACTAATTTCTCCAAAGATTCTTCTTTCAATGTTGATAATTCTTTAGGAAAAGATTATATACCGAAGACAGTTTTGGAAATACTTCATAAATAGTCCGAACGGTTGAAAAACCGAGAAAGATTGATTTTGCATGTAAGTATTAATAATTTATATTGACTAACATTTTATTGTTTTTATTTATCTATGGTGACGTTTTTCTTATAAAGAGTATTACTGTCTTAAATCTTTCAAATATTTTTTTTTATCATAATACATACACCTAACTACTAAAGTTCATGTTAACTTATATCTGTAAAATAGTTCAAAAGTCTTTTGCGATTATATTGTCAGAAGTCTTGCAATTTTATTTTACACTAATTAATTTTAGATGGCAATTTATATGCGGTCTTTTTCACTTAATACAGTAATGTAACCTGCATAAGAGAAAATAAAATTCGTTAGAGACGCAATCACGTCAAAAGTACTGAACGTATCGACCTTGGTTTCTGATCATTCGATATGGTGGTATTTGTAATTCCATTAATCTTTTATCGATGAATTACTATTTCACTTTTACGACCATTATTCAAGCAAATAAAACAAAAAAAAACAATTTTTTTTATTGGCAGCCATTTTCTTTTAACATATTTATAGGCAAGTATGACAACAGATTATACTAATTAAAAAATAATAATTTGGTCAGCGAAGCAGACGGGTGGCGGCTAGTCTACTTATAATTAGGAAAACAAAGCGATATAACGCTATAAACTAAATATTATTTGTATCGCTTTGTGATTGTGTTTTTGCGTCCCAAACCTGCGTTTGTTGGGTGGTTAGAGCTTTGTATATTAATCATTTATAATGTACTCATCTCCCAAATTCCCTTTTGCAATTAATGGAAAATTCTCTTCGGTAATTTGTTTTATTATCTGTGCGGCATTGAAATAACGTTTGGCTTCCGAAATTGTATGTACATCATTATAATCAAAATGAACAAAGACCAATATTTAGATCAGAGATTATATATCACAGTACATATTATTTATATTATAATTGATTTACAAAGTTTACACAAAGCATGATAAACTCTAGACTACCAATTTATAAATAGCTCCGCGCTATAAATACACGTAAGTCCTCAAATTGAAATTTAAGCCGGCATTTTATGGTAAGCCATAGAATGTCCATCGGTGACCAACAGATTAGTAAATGCCAAACTGGATAGCCTGGTTTGCCGACGTCCGAAAGAGGACGATAAATATGTAGTGGTCTCATGTTTGTCGTAGCACAGTGTGTATGCTAGGCAGGGTCTCTCCCTGAGACATGTAAAGTGTAGTACAGGATGGCACCGGTGCGTTCTTTTGATAATGGAGCACCACGTCATGCACGGGGAGCAAACACCGAAGGTAATTTAGTGAATAGAAATTGTGTACAACCCTGACTTCCTCCCAAAAGCACGATATCTCTTAAAGATCTCTCCCCGAAACCAAAAAACGACAGTCGACGTAGAATGGCTACTCTCTCGGTGTTATATTGAATACATTTAGGAGAGTGTGCATAATCAAAAAGTGTATAACCTCATTTTACAACCACATGCGTTCGGCTAGCATTCATCCCTTCGTCGTCCACATTCCGCACATTGGAACCAAGCGTTTTGCGAAGTTTTTCTTAGTGTTAACAGCGAAAGATTGGAATAGTCTGCCTGCGTCAGTGTTTCCGTCCAGATATGACGTAGAGGTTTTGAAGAGAAGAGCAAAAATGTTTCTTCTATACTAGTGTGATCTGTCATCATAGATTTAATCTCTTCTTGACATTAGGTGGGATAGTGGTCAAACGTTAGACTGTTATCATAAAACAATTATCCGACAGGTATGTAAAACAATTTTCGTTTACAAAAATGTCAAAAAAAAAACATTTCACGAAGAGAGAAAAAGTTGATTCCGTTTATTGTTTTACGAAGGAAATTGTTTTCCTAATATGATTTCCGAACCCGCTTGAAACTTGGTTATTATAATTACGTTTACTTCATCGCCCTTGTGATTCGTTTGCGGTCAAAATTATTTCAATGTCAATAGTAGAAACGTATATTTTTAATAAAATTACTAAAAATGTTATTCATCAATAAAAAATATGTACAAAAATTATTGTGTTCTCGTGATTGAGAAAAGAAGCTAAATTCGAATTCGATTTAAGTAAAAACTATCATTTAAATAGATTAAGAATTAATAACAGATCTACAATTAAATATATTACATAACTACATTATTCTTTTATAAAAATAACTAACTTATTATCATTTATTTGTTGTACCTATGTAATATATAATTGTTGTAGAATTAAAAAATATTAAAAAATATAAAAAGATAATTTATAAGCCGTAGAAAATATTTAATATCACATATTCTGTGGAATCTGTACATAAAATATACCGAGGGGTTAACAGTACTCATGTGCCTGTAGAATCAAACACAACAGGAACGAAATCCTCACGGAAAATATAATTCCGTTGTATGAGACAATCATCATATGTACGGGTGACTAATTCATTTATTCTCAATAGACCTCGTTTGTTTTGCATATTAACATTCACAGATTGACTCGGGAAATTTTGATATCTTATTACGCCTTTGTAACACCGTAAATTTTTACGTGCTTTGAAATTGTACATTGGAAAAATATCGTTTTTTGATTAAATTTTTGGCGCGAAACACAATCTTCGATTTTATGTATGTAATATGTGTCAAATTATTTCGATTTAATGTTCACTTCTTTTAATTTTCAAATCGTCATGATTTTTTTTTGTTATGTAACACATGACCTTGATTTCACCAGTTGTGAAGTGATAATAAAGCGGTAGAGCGTGTAACCGCCTCCGTGGCGCAGTGGTTTAAGCGCTTGCCTTGTCACGCGGAGATCCCGGATTCAATTCCTGGGCCACCGGAGTATTGGAGTCTGGATCGTAGTACGAGTTTTCGAACCAGCCTAGCTAATTACCACCCTCAATGTTAATCTACCGTCATAACGGCATTGCTGTGTTCAGACAATTAAATATTTGAGAGCCAGATGTTTTCTGGGCGAATACGCTTTACCATTTACGGCCTCATTGTCACTTATCATCGGGTGAAATCGAGACAGTGTTAGCCCATAACAGATTAAAAAGATGGTGAAGCGTTTTCGCCTAGAATACTTCTGGCTCAGTTTCAAATAATGTGTCTATATAAATTATGATCATATTAGTACCACGCGGTAATTTTCCTAGAGCTACAAATAATAATAATATAATGTCAACTATAAAACTAGTTAAAACTAATAACCTTCCTAATTTCCGGTGTCATTTTTATTTTATTTTATTCTTATTTCTCGTGATATAAATTAAATCGCAGTTATTACATCTAAAAATAATTTGCGAAACTTAATTTTAAACAAAACGTATAAAAGAAAATAAAATTATAAAGACATCTCATTAGTGATTGTACAACTTCAAATATTCTTTCCAGCAGAAAATGTCGGCGAATTAATCGTCGAAATGCCGTAGGCGCTTTTTGATATGGTGTAAGGTCAAGTTATAACTGTAATAATTTTTTTTAATTAGTCTGAGGAATTACTTAATAACGTTTTAAAGAATATCTTTATATTCCTATTCCACATTTAATATACATTTAAAATTTTAAGATTAATTAGTGTTATTGAAAAAAATATATATAAAGACACTGAATGATCATTTTTAAGTCATGCTTATATATTAGTACAGAGCTAAGTATTTTCAATTGACTAGGATAATATTTAATTATTAAATTCAACTAACTTTCAAATTCATATCTCAGGTTATTTAATTCTGATACATAGGCTTATATTTAAGACTAAATCTAATTTTTCAAACATTAAATTAAAAAATAAATTTGAGTTAAAAAAATATCTTGAATGTGACATTAACGTAATATTTTATTGAGTATCTATGTTGTTTATTTGTTACTCATAAAAACCTTCACGGAATGTCCCGGTATATAACTACCCTATTCGCCTATAAACAAGGTTTATGACTGTGAACTCGTAAAAACTTACTGTGAGCATAACACTTAATTATATTATTAAGCAAGTTATCACTTCTATGGTGTTCTGTTATCCAAATTGTCAACTCCTAACATGCTCGTGTAGTAATTGGTGTCTACAAAGTATAAAATTCAAACCCCTGAGTGATTGACTGACTGACTGACCTTGATATATACGCACAGTTTATACAGTACAGCAGCTGATCAATAATATGTCGTCGAACGTGCACTATTACGTCATTGTTTAACTGTATATGCTAGGCGCGGTGGGGGCGGCCACAGTGCCAGTTACATAGGCGCACTCTGTAAATCAGACTGCTATAGTTGAAGCGTTTACCCGTCAAACATCTGGTAATTATGATTCGTAATAAGTTCCGTTCATTAACTTATTTGGTGATCCAATTATTTATTGCTGCAAAATATTAAGGCATTTTTTTTATTTTTGTACCAAACCTCTGTTTTATGTAATACTTGTATTCTTTTCATAATCAAACTTGTTGAGTATATACAGAAGTTACATTTGTAATAAGACTATCTAAATTTACTTATTTACTATATTTAGCAAAGTCATCATTTTCATTAATTGAAGACTCTGCCAAGGAAAAACGAAAAAAAGAAACATTTCGGCAATGTTTATCGGTCAACATTTTGGTAGTCGGCCAACAAATTACTATTTATTTTAATTTATTCTATTGTATGACTAGAAATCGGAAAGTCGTCATTTATCAATCTTCAGATATTAATACGTTGAAACATAAAAAATGGATGTATCCATGCCACCGATATTTTAAAGACAAATCGTGAACATTTCAGTTCTATATCACAGCTAAAGAGCATCAAATTTAATATGCAACTTTGTACATAAAGAATTTCATTATATGATTTCCATCATTCTTATGTTCTATTAATATATTAAGATTATAGGCTCTGCCTAATAATTTATGGTTATAAAATAAAATCTTAAAATGGTAGGTGCTTATCAGTGGAAATAATTTGGGTAAATACCATTGCATTATTTGGCAATATTTCTTGAAAAGGGTATTTACTACCCTAGACCACAATATGGTATATTATAAACGCAATATTATGTACATAAGCATGAATATTTTTACGCTTTGTTGTAAAAATTCCCTTTCATTATTAATACATGTCTATTAAGCATATATGCAATAGAGTTTTGCTTCATTACATTTGTAATTAAAAGCATTTTATTATATTATTTACGTAATAACGTTGTAGCGTTATTATATTGACATTTTAATCATACGTCCAATAACAATGTACATTTAAACGCTGTAATTATAAGTTGTACATAATTTTTTTTTAATTCTTCAAGATGCACTAGCTAAGGCGACCATAAATTAATGTGCTGGATGTACAATCGCAAACACAAGTTGAATTCAATTTTGTTTGTCATGAGAGGCAAGAACAAAACTATTGTACTTCATAAAACGGGACGCATAAAATATGGGGCTATAAAATCTAATGTAACGGGAGCAAAACAATTTTCCAGAAGGCGGACATTATTATTAGACAAAGTCAGCGCCGAGGATTTTGCCATTTATTTTTATATAATTCCAGTTGAATTCTACAGACATTTGTATTTGGAAATTTGAAAATTATATATTTTATCTCTTAACCTTCGTTTTTCGGAATAACTGAAGTATTTTAAAGTAATCATTGAATTGCATTACGCTATTCTAAAATTTTTACACAGGAAATAAAATTTTCCAATGAACTAATAATTATTTTTTGATTTTTAATACAAAAAGATTCATGTAAATTACATAAGATTTCAGCCAGATTGGTAAGTAAATTTACATCATTTGTATAAAACTTATAATAAAACAATCGTGAATATGTAACATAATAATTTTTAAAATGTAATTTTCATAATGAAACAATCACTTTAATAGTCTTTTCAGAGCCCTCGACATGTTTAAAGAACAAGCTTCGGGCTATTTGATCTCGTTTAAAATGTTTGCATTAACCTTCTTGAAACAGTTCAGTCCTGAACAAATTAACCAACCGTGCTATGTCTGAATGATAATCATTTTTTTTTGTTATTTGTTTACATTTAATCAAATGAAAATACATAATAATCTTTTAATGAACCTTGTACATATTTCTAATATGAACAATAGAAACTCCAGCAATAATATGGCCTATTTAAAACACAGTTTATGTAGACCTGGTACATTAAGTTTATTTATAGTATATAAATCCACAGAGTTGTTACTATTCTATAATACAGTTAGTTTTATTCGTTATTTTTCTATATTTCCCATTTTATTAATTTTCACGATATTATTTTCATTAAGGAGCTTTTTCGCTATATACTTTCGGACAATGCAGTGTTGTTATAGTAGCGTAAATTATGAGAGATTTAGGTAGCCTTGCGACTTTTAACAGCACTACAAATGCACCACTATCCAGACTCCATTACACATGTGGTCCGAGAATCGAACCCAGGACATCGGTTACACGGCTAGTAGTAAAAAACTACGTCACAGAGTCCAAGCGTGCCGTTATTGATCGAAAAGCATGACAGCTTATTACAGAAGTAAAATTAAACATGCGTATAAATTTTTCAACAAAATTCGATGTATACAAATGAAATACTAAGAAAATACGGAGGAATCTGTGATGCTCTAATAAGACGGGCGGCTTTACATTCTCGCCAGTATTCCAACGTAACAAAGATTTATCATCGCGTACTTCGTAAACTATCTGAAACGACGTACATGCGATCCGTTCAACTCGCCTTGTAACTCCAAGTTGACAGTACCGACGAAGATACGGAAACGTTTGACGTTTCAGCATTTCTATCGACTTGGGATATGTAACAATACCCAATTGGTAACAAACAAGACTGTATGTGGCATACAGATCTTTTTGTCTTTATAATAAAGAGTGTCTCAGTTAGAGTGCACTTTTTCATTTTAAAATAAAAGAAAAGTACTTTTTGATAGAGTTGTGATATTTTATTGTATTGTAAAGAAGACATGTTCCGATTAAGTATGGAATAAAATATCCGGCAAATGACTCTCACGGCTCCGATGATAAGCCATTACTCTTTTCATGAAATTTTCCATGACTTTTGCACAGAGATGTGGCTGTATCGCACCGATGACGCGTTGGATTTTCGATTTGAGCTCAGGGATTGTTTCGGGTTTATTCACATAAACACGAAATTTCACAAAACCTCATAGAAAAAAATCGCACGGCGTTAAATCGCACGATCTTGGTGGCATGTTGACATCAGAATTCCGTGGGATAATGTGTTCTGGAAATCGTTGCTGCAATAAGTCGATTGTTTCTTTTCTGGGCGAACACGCTTCAACATCTACAGCCTCATTGTTACTTAACATCAAGGAAATTCAAAGTCTAGTATTAACCCACAATCGATGAAAGAAAAAAAACTTAAACTGTAAACACTGTCCATTACGCCTACAGTATTAGAAGGAGTCATTTCAAAATATTCCAAAATAACATTTTAAATTTAAAAGTATAATACAGAAAACAAACGTTGAAAACCTAATTTTCTTACCGAACGGTAAATGGCTTCAAGAAAAAAAAAACAACTGGAATGTACACATAGGAGCTGGAGCCCGTTGTCCTGTTCAAACATTAGCATATAAGTAGCCGTGATAACCCAGATGCGAATACCCACACAAAACATCCCAATGGGATTATACTGGCAAGGATTACGTTTGTTAAATAACATACTAGGGTCCGGTTTCGGTGAAAGTACTGAAAATAATGCCGTCCTGCATTTAACAAGGGATATAAAAGCATTAACGGCAGAAATAAACGAGTATAGAGAAGTAAAAAAAATGTTAAGTCCCAAGCTTAAGGAGAGCAGATGTCTGGTCGGTTTGCAGCAAAGAGACATATTCAAGTTGTTACTAACAGACTAGACGTGAAATAAATTACAATGTATTGTAGTATAAATTTATGTTAGCATAAAATCGTGTATCCCTCTTTTAATATAGTGAATCAATAGTTTAAAATGTCCGAAGAGTGATTACTTCCAGTCTTTTCATAAATAGTTATCACTTATTAATGTTAATTTTATTATAACAATTTTAGATGTGACTGCTGGGTAAATATTGATTATTACCTAATGCAAATAATCGTTATAAACTTAGTTTCAGTGATGGGCTAACTTTTAAGACAATTTTCAATATTAAATGACAATGAAGCTGTAGATGGTAAAGGGCGTTGGCTTAAAATACTTAGTATATATTATATATTTCTGCATTATATATACATATATGCTGAAATCGCAGAAGGTTGAAATGTCAACACTGGTGATATTAGCTAGCCAAACGCTTTCGAAAATCGTGTACTAATGCCCAGACTACTATATCTGTGACCCGGGAATCGAACCCAGTTCCTCCGTTTTATAAGGATAATTGAGGATGGTAACTAGCCGGGAACAAAGTACAAGTAGAACAAAGTTCACCACACATGTGGCTTTAGAATCGAACCCAGGACGGGGGAGATAAGGTAAGCTGTAAACTATTACGCCGTCGAACCAATTATTTACTAGGAAATCGCCCTATTTAAGGCTTTAGAAGCCATCATTATTACTAGGTATTTGGACCGAGCCATATTACAAGTGAAAAAGCTAAATTCGCCTTCTTCACAAGAATACAAATATTGCTTATAAATCATAAAATAACATATGAGAAAAGATAAATTTTAACGCTTACAGTAGAGAATAGCTGAACGGGATCTAAATTCTAAATAATTTCTCTCTTAAACAGAGAATCTTGGGAATGAAATCTCGTCGATTTCAAATTACTCGATACAAAATCTAAGCTAACATTCACTTTGTGTTTCCACTACTAAACCGTAGGGAATTCGATTCAAACGGAAACATTTTAACGAAACTGTTTCATTTCAAAGATTCAAATTTCAATAGCACTCTAACTTCCGATGGCAGAGTAAAAGTACATACCTCAATTAACTGTACTGTCAACAATACTGTTATAATCTAGAACAGAGGAACAAACAAAGCAAAAGCGACTGCCTATGAATCAAGGAGAGTTAGACACCACGTATGGCAAGTTAATAGTGGAATGGTCGCCCATTATGTGGATCTACGACCGTTTAAAAATCGATTGTGGAAGCCTATGTTCAGCAGTGGACATGAAGATGGACGTGATGTAATTCATGAGTACAGTAGGGATATAAACTACTATCTTAAATAACTGATCAAGAAATAAGTTGAAAGTACTTGACACCAGTTTTTAAATAAACATCTTTTAAATAACTAAGAAATTTCACACATTACTCTGATCTCAAGACAGGTAGCTAAGCAGCAACTTTAGTATGGGTTATCGGAAACCGATATACATACGTAGATATTTTTGAATAAATATATATTAACACTCAGACACAGAACAAACGCCATTGTTCACCACATAAACGTTTGTTTCGGGCCACTCTTAGTGTAAGAGGCAGATTTACTAACTTTACACCAACGGATCAGACAATTGCATCAATATTTATAAGTTCCCTTACTAGGGATAATTTTTTAATATTAGATAAATGAATCAGCACAGCTATAAAAACGAAAAATTCAATAATATTTATAATGTTTTTTTTCTACAATCGAACATATTTTTCCATAAATACAATAGTATGTAGTAATGCTAATTTCATATGAAATTGGCATTTTGTAAGGGAGTAACATAAAGTCGATTTATTCAAAATATAATTTGTTTATTTAATCAAAGTTTGTACCATTGTTATTTATGCACTTTTGCCATTTCATAGGTAGTTCATTGATCCCTTTACTAAAAAAAAACCATTCAGACGGTAATCAATAAAAACTTTGAAGGCATGGACTGCCCCATCAAAGTTAAATTTTTTCCCTTGCAAGAAGTTATCCAAATTTCGAAAAAAATGGTAATTTGTTGGAGCAAAGTCCGGGGAGTACGGTGGATGTCTTGGACATTCCAATGGAAGCTCTTCTATTTTGGTAACTGTCTGTTGTGCAGTGTGTGGTCTAGCGTAGTCTGGAAGTAGCAGTGGCCTACGGCGATCGATCAGGCTCGGTTGTTTAGCAGCTAGCTTTTCCATCATGGTTTGCGATTGCTGATAATACACATCAGCCGTAATCGTTTGGCCAGATTTAAGAAAGCTGAAGTAAACAACACCGGCACTAGTCCACCAAACGATCACAAGTAAACTTTTTTTGAGTCAATTTTCGCTTGGGGCAGGATTTGATTGGTTCGCCAGGGTTCAGCTATTGCAATGAGCGTTTCTGAATATCATACAAGATCCACATTTCATCACAGGTGATAATTCGATTTAAAATCCCTTCATTACTATGCCGGTTGACTAGTGTAACGCAGCAGTCTACGCGGTCGTCGATTTGCTCCACTCACTTCATGAGGAGGACCCACTTGAATTGAACCTTTCAAGCTTTCTGACACTCCTAATCTACTTCAAGTGGATTAAAACAATTTTGTCACTAACACTGCAGCCTGCAGCTAACTCGGACGTGGTTTGCGATGGATCCGCTTCCACAATAGCCTTCAATTCTCCATTATCAACCTGGAACTCTGGCCGCCCACAGGGCTTGATTTGCAGGTAAAAATTTCCAGAACGAAAACGTTGAAACCAAAAAGCACTGTTTTCTTTTGGGACACCACCGCCATATACATCATTAATCCTTTGAGCCGTTTCTACAGCACAGATGCCTCGGCGAAATTCGTACTCTTAAATAACGCGATTTTTTAAGTTTTCCATTTTGTAAACTGAGTGACGCAAAGAAAAACCCAAAGATGGAAAAATATATGGATTATGGTTTTCGATAAACAAGTGCATGGGTAAATAGTAAATATAAATTTGAACATGTTATTCCTAACCAAAGAGGAGATATTTTAGATCAAAGTGGCCAGTACGATAAAATGCCAATTTTTTATGTAAGAACCTAATATTTATGATACAAAATCTTATTCTGAGTACGATACAGGATACATTCCTATGTTATGGATTCATAAAGTTAATCATCCTGTTGTATCAAATTCCCGAGAAAAACGATTTTCCACTCGGTGTAATTTTTGTTCATAGCTCGGCTTTAATATTAGAATTATTTGTAGACCGCCACAGAATTTTATCCGTTATAATTACATATTACTTCCGCATGGGCTACAGTTATGATGAAAACTCTATGGTTTACCTGTCAACCAGAAATAATCTGTAATTTAGGTCCCCTTTTAGTTTCAACACTGGTACGTACTAACGACATATAAAATTTTAAATATACCATACAGATTTTTAAATATCGAAATCTTTAAGAAAATGCAGGAAAATGCAAATTTGCATGTAAATTAAAAATGTTTTTACATATTCATAAATATTTTTCATATTCAGGTTGATAGGATAAATCCTTTATTTAACACCTTTAGCAGTTCCTACTAAATTTGTTATATAGGTTTACGAGTTAAAATGATATGAAAATTTCATATTACTTATGATTTTTTCAAAGAAAAAATACTTATTGTACATATAACAACATTTTTGGACTAGAAAAGTGACTAACTCACCACAAGATCTAATGCCGTAAATTGAGTGCTTACAATAAGAGTCACATAGCGTTTTTTTATGTTAATGTGT
Source organism: Pharmacophagus antenor (assembly GCA_018245475.1). NCBI lineage: Eukaryota > Metazoa > Arthropoda > Insecta > Lepidoptera > Papilionidae > Pharmacophagus > Pharmacophagus antenor. Next base: position 26,884 of record DWQX01000880.1, read on the forward strand.
GTAATAATTTAAAAATAGATGTAGAAATTAACAAGAAGCATCACAACACATCATGTAAGTCGTTGGTTCGTCCGATGGGAAATACACTATCGAGTGCAAACGGCTAATAGACACAGGTACAGATTGCCCTCCTACAGCACAGTTCCGCGCTATCGATATTATTGAAACAAAGAAAATATAAAAAACGTTGCATAAACCTTTGTGCAACACTGTACTTCTACAGAGGTTCTCATTTGTGCTGAATTTCAAACAATTTTATTTAATAAGATTTCGGAAACTATTCCCATTTCACCCTCTCCTTTACTTCGTATTGACTATATAGGTTTGTATTTAATAACAATCTCACACGGTGTTAAGTGATGACGTGGTTGTAGGCGATAACGCGCATGGATATACAAAAATACCTATCCTGATTTAAAAGACACCCACACAACATTTTCTAAGAACATATCTACCGTGTCATAAGAAGGTTATATATATATGGGTTATATATGTATTACATTCTAGTATAAACGTTTTATATCTCGTACATATGACTTACTTCTCTGAAAGAAGAGAGCTCATATTTGTAGAAAACCTTCAATTCAGTAACTTCCCTGGACAAGATGACCCAGTCTCACGTTACGGGCGCATACAGTTTTCATTCAAGTTTTATTCTACGTCGAGGGGTTTAATATAATAAGAATTGTCCCATTATCTTTTTACTGTGACAAAAAATAACTACAAAGCTAAAGCAAAAAAGCGAGCCGTTCTCAAAGAGTAGGAAGACGCCAGTGCTCTTAATTATTCACAAAGTGGTCGGTCGTCTTTTTTTTTTTAGAAAAAAATGTTTTCATAAAGCAAAAACACACTTGTATTTACGTAATGAGTTTAGTCTCATAAATATTTAAACAATATTCTATGAGAATGTTTTATTAGATGGAAATAGATTTCTTTATCATGCAAATGAGAAGATGAGATTGTTTTAACTAATTTTATTGAGATAGAACTAACACTTGTCCTCAATTTCACCTGATGTTAGGTGACAATAACGCCGAAGATGGTTAAGCATCGCCCAGAATTGTGGGTGTCACGTACATTTGACTGTCGGAATACAGCTGTAACGTAATACGAGTGGTAGCTAGCCAGGCGGGTTCATTAAAACTACCAACATCCAAACTCCACTAATCATATGGCCTGGGAATAGAATCCGAGACCTCCGATTTACAAACAAAAAAGAAATAAATGATTCTGATTCCTATTGTAAATTATTAAAAGGACCCTTAACCCCGGGCGCTACTAAGCATTCGCTTTACTACAGGAGTTCCTTTTACATTGCTCGCCTCTATTGTTCTACTCGGAATAAAAGTAATTACATTAAATTGTTATTGTAAATAAATGATCAATGCATATCGATATTTGAAGTATCGAATAAAATCAAACTCAACAATGCAATCTGTTATGACTACACAAATATATTTATTCCAGAACAGATTTCGAGTGCAAACGTTAATGCTGAACAAAATATTTAGTACAAGGTTAATTCGAATAGATATTGAATCGAATAGATGGGTATTTTGTACGCATTCTTGCATGAAATTAATTTGTGGTATATATAATCTGACAGAAACAAATATATTAAAAATAAATGTGTAAAAACTCCTGGACCAAATACAGTAGAAATCATTATAAGTAAAATTTTTGCGGATCTGTATCGCGTAGTTGCATTGTCCGTGGTCGTGAGGCAGTCTGATGTAGCTCAGCGTCATCTTCGTGATGCGAGGATTTTAGTTCCTACCCTCGTTTGGTGTTTATTATCTGTCACTGTCATCACGGCCAATGCAGCTCGCCCCAAAACATCGAGAAAAATTAGGTATCCTACTTTATAAATATTTACGCGATGTAGACCCGAAAAAGTTTGACTAATAATGTATAACGATCACGGAAGTTTAAAAATGGCAGAAATCATTATGACGTCTTATGACAGCCTTAATTAAAAAAAATAAGCAGTTGCTCTTTGAATGCCTAATTTCATACATACTTATTTTCCTTATATGTTAAAATCCTTTTTAAATACTACTATTGGTATTACAAGCACATAAAATTCTATTTAACTTTTTTGTGTGTACAAGAGCGGAGTTAATGTTTTGTAAAATAAAGAGACATTGCACATTTGATATTCTTAAAACAATATAAATAAATTCTAACTTTTGAAACAAAACTCAATTTTAAGTTTCAGAAAGTTTACTCCCTAGCACAATGTATACGCTTTATATACGATTCCCCGAGTTGCAATGGACTTGCATAATAAACTGATAACAGACGAGCCTTCCTTTACATTACTTTAACTATACCCTGAAGTCTACAGTTAAATCAATTTAAAGTTTTTAATCTAAGAAGAAAACATGAACTTCCGCTAAGTAAATTATTCAAGCAGTTTACTCATAATTCTACTTTTACTTACAGATACTTTATGAATGTCCACTCTTCGCGGGTATACACTCTTTAAAACGTAAGACCAAGCGTTAACTCATTGCCAATAAAAATAAGATTATTGAAGACAGGTATCGACTAAGCCCATAGAAGGCCTCTTTATCTATATATTAAGCAATGAACTGGTACGCTACCATTTGTATTAGGGCTCCATTGAATTAGAATCTCATCGGCAATCTTGTTTACATATTTGTAAGCACAAAGACCGTATGTATGTATAGGTATGCACGAGTAGACACTCGAAATGTATTATTAAACACTGTTTGGAGTAACCCGTGAGGCTTAAAGAGTACATGAATATTACATTACTTAGGTTTAAGATGCCGTAGTCGTAACAACTGACTTCACTCCTGTGGGCTCTTGTAAGATGCTTTTTAGTTTTTTTTTATTTATTTTTATTATTATAAGAGAATAATAAAAGAAAGCGTGAATTGACTGCACGATAAGTGATATGAGAGTGAAGGGTATAACTACGGAGATAACGGATGACAGAGATGAGTGGAATAAATATTATTTTTATTAATACAACGCAGCGACAATAACAGTATAGTGAAATTATGGTAAGTTATGTACCCGCCATGGTAAGACTTTTTTATTAACAATGAGATATGAAATAATTTCAATTTAACATGGTATGTGTACGAGTACTAGCAAGAAGAATAAAAATCCAAAACAGAATATTTTTTTAACTTCTGTAGATTTGTACTTAACCACAATCTCACCCGGTGGTAAGTGACGATGTTGTCATTATATTGTAAAGCTCACAAACCTCGATAACTGCGGCAACGCAGTTGCGACTCCCCGAGTGTTGCGGCACTCTATGCACGACGGTGATCACTTTCCAACAGGTGAACCGCTCGCTGTGCCTACTCTTCCAATAAAAAGCGGCCTATTCACTATATTCTTGAAAACCTCCACGTTGTGTTCTTAATGTATGAACATTATTTTTAATTAAATCCAAAGTAGAGAATGATCATTAGACGACCACCATTAAATCGGGACCGTGCCGATCCCCGGGACTTAGATTAAACCCAGGAACGCATTTCACTGTAAAATTACATTTTACATTCATAATATTAATACAGCTGTAGCTTCTTGTAGATGTTCAATAAATCAACATCTTCAGTTAAATATACGGATTATGATTAACATTGCATATTTGATTTTAAGACTAATTTAATTTTCAGGAAATTCGATTATTGAATTTTTTAATATTATTGAAATGTTTATCAAAATAAAATTTTTCCTTTTTTTTAATATTAACATTTATTCATTTCATTTTTATTTTAGTTATATTTTTGCTCATGGTACCACTTATTTCATTATTAGCTAAAATTAGGTTTTCTTGGAGTTTAGCGTTCGGGTAAGTATATATTAAAATAAACTGTTATATATTGTGAATATTTTCAATACCACTGTTACTTCCTTTAGTTATTTTTTATCTAAATTTATATTTCATTAACTAGTTCAATTTATTTTATTAATAATGTTAATTAATCCAAAGCTTAAAATATATTTATGTAAGATTTATTGACGAACGTTCTAAAGCACCGAAATTGTTTTACGTAGTATTTCAATATTATGACTAATCAAAACTTTTTTGTGTTATCTCATTGCAGCTACGAGTCCGTAAACTTGTTATAGCTACTCGTCTTTAACTTTCACAAGTTCACGTTGCCGCACAAATTAGATGAGAGACGCCACACTAAGAAGTTTCTATGGAAGAAGTCGTTTTCACGTAAAACTTTGTTGACGTAGAGAAATTCGCCTCATTGCATAATTCACCTTATTATTTTAATTGTTAAGGAGTAAATTTAATTAAAGTATCAGACAGGACCGGATATAGCATTATGTTTTTAGCCCTTGCGCAAATGATGGGAGTAAATTTAAATAAATTTGTCCCTTTAAAAGTTAAGACTGATTATGATTTAGGTTTTATTTTTGTTATGATATATAAAAGACCTTTTGTATATGTATACAGGGTATTTGTTTAGTGTTTATACATCGTTATCAAGGATAATTTTTTGCGGCAAATGAAATTGAGAATAACACTTCCGTATTGTCTACGTAACAGTATCCTGTATTGCGATACAATAAGTACGCAGTGGGAATTAATTGTATCTATGGCACAACGGTTAAACCACTTGCCTTAAAAACTAAATGTATGAAACACGATTCTGGATATGCATCATATGTGAAAGAAAATAAAGTTCTCTCTAATCTACATAGTTAATTTTGACTATTACTTTGTCAATCTACCTCCTTAACGGAATATCTGTTTTCACCGACATCAATTAAATCTAATTCGACCATTTTGTCACATTATACGTGTTAAATTGCAGTCAAATGTTAATAGATAAAAATTAACATTATGTACATATGAAATTGAATAGAAACAACCGTATGGATGTGCTTTCATACGAAACGTTAAACGAATTAAATTTACTGATATTTTTCATTTATTGCCCGGGATGTTGCTTCGTATTAAAATATGATTTCAAATATTTATTTTTTAAATGTATCTTTCACGTCACAGTTCAGTGTATGGGTTTTTTTAAAACGAAAACAAAATAAAAAAGGTTTTATAGTCCACCGGGGTACGACTCTGCCGACCCTAATTAAATACGGTTCACGAGTGGTTTATAAACAGTCGGTGAACACATTATATTAAGTAATTATATAAACACCATAATGGCAATATATTACGTAATGAGGGAGTTATTTTTAATTTATAAATATACTAATAATTACACAATCGACAAGAATAGAATAGAAAATAAATTTTATTATTAATCTCTCTCATTGGAAACTCCTATAACTTTATTCAGTTATCGTGCGGAACGCTATTCCACTAGAGAGTTTATATTCAATAAAGGATTATTCAAATTCAGAATATGTATTAAATAACAATTGAGTTACGATCAATGAGCGGACAATTGTAAATCTGCTAGTTTTCAATGCTCAATCTCTATCTTCTTTTCTTTTACTACCTCCGTGGCACAATGGTTACTCTCTTATCTTGTTACACGAAGGTCGCGGATTCGATTGATTCCCGGGTGACAGGTGTTGTGTACTTTACTGCCACCCTCAATGTTTATCTGTCGTCTCAACAGCATTGCTGGGTTCCGTCAGTCATACATGTAAAAGCAAGATGTGTTTTAGATGAACACGCTTCAGCGTCTACGGCCTCATTTTCACCTCGTTAACATTATAACCGATAAAGAAAAAAAAAGATAATAGTCAATAGACGTTTTAAATCAAAACGAAACCAAGTGACAATATTTTTTTCAAACTGTAAGTGCAGCATTGTACTGTGTAAACATAGTAACCGGTGTTAATTACGTGCAGAAACATACCTCTTTCATCGCAAGTAAATGTTTTCCTCGTATCGACTCTGCTGAAATAAAATAGAAATTAAATTCGAATATTTACATTTTTAACACTGCAGCAATAAATCTTTAGAAATAAATCCTAATAAACATTAATGTGACTTAATTACCAGCAACTTTCAGAGTACATAAATTTAAGTGGGGCCATTTTGCTCACTTTAAATATTTACTTAGCCGTTACTTAGCGATTACTTAGTCCGTCCGTTAAATTTAATACGTTCGTAAACGTTAAACCAGGGCCCATCCAGGATAGGGGTAAAAGTATCTGTTGTGGAAATTTTGTTGTTTATTTTCGTACGATGTAAATAAATATTGATTTCCTACCATTTTATTTTTTAATAATAATTCCAATAGAAAAACTTCTTCTGCAGGATTCTAAATAGCATCTCGTTTTATGGACATACACATATAAGTGAACTAAGAGAGTAGCCCCTGTCATACTATCGGCGGAGCAGCTATTTGTAAAAATTGTCTTTGTCTGATGAAATAATTCAGCGGTAATATATATCTAATTTAAATATTATTATTACAAACTTTAATAAATTTTGGCTAGTAAATATCATAATTAGCAAATATTTTCACATATTCGGTATACACACGAGATTCCAAAACGTATGATTCGAAAAATCTAATCACATAACTGATAATCTAATTTTATTATATTATTTAGTATTATACAAAGTTGGACAGAGAAATTTTGCACTGTTTCAACCTGTTTCAGATAATCTAAGTGTACCGTCCACTTTTAATACTAAATAAAAAAAAATATTGGCTAATTTTCCTTTTTTCATTCGACAGTACGACGTGCAGTTCAACATCTCTGAAGATACCTCTTGTAAAAGCGAAACTCGTATTGTAATTTAGTCCTAATAATTACTATTAAAAGGAGCGTAAATAAGAAAATTGTTTTCTTGTTTTATTGACTCATGAAGTGCCGCAAAGTAACAAAGGACAGTTCGTAATAATAAAATAGTCAATACAATTTCTAAATAAGAATGTATCTAATATCAAGCGGCAGTCTTTAATTAAAGTTGAACGAGATTACCATATTTAATAGCGTCTCTGCCCGTTCCGTAATTAGATCTTAGCTAATCATGATAAAAATGAGTCGAGACGGCGGTATAAAAATTAACATAAACCACTGTTATGGATTTAACTTTATTAACTTTTTTATACTATACGTAGGATTTTTTTTTAATTTACGTTTTACATTAAACTAGTTAAAATTCTGATAAGTATAAACAGGTAATTCCATCCTGAGGACATAGACGATTCGCAATCATCCACTGTCTGGTTTTAAGGGCAAGTTTTTACCACGCACCCAAAGCAATACGATGCCGCCAGCGGTATTTCCGGACCGATACTTGTACATTGTATATATAATTTAACACGAGGAGAGTTCCGAGGAATTGTTTGGAATAATTTCAGCCGCCGTATTCCACCGTCGCAGTATACGACACAACACCAAATTCCATCGTCACCATCGGTTTGATTGGGAAACTTCGACTGTGCGTTTTTTACCACACAACCATCTGATACAACTTGAAGGCCTTCAAGAAAAGAGCATACTCCCTCTTCAAAGGTCAGCAACGCAGTTGCGACTCTCCGAGTGTTGCGGATAACTATGGGTGACGGTGATGACTTTCCATCGGCCGAACCGCTTGCTCATTTGCTAATTCTACCTTTTAAAAAGTTATCAGTCACAAGAAACTTGATTAATACTTATATATATATATATA